>JBCEWC010007600.1:0-21181 GCA_038996855.1 Solanum aculeatissimum | reverse complement strand
GTTTAAGATCCTTGAATTTGTTTGAGAAATTTGGTGAAGTGTTGGAGAGGTTTTGGAGAGAGTTTTGGGAGTGTTCTTGAGTTGTATGAAGTTAAAATGACTAAGCATGGGTCATATCCCCTCTTATTAAAACGTCCCCAACACTTACAAAAAAAAAATGATGCCTATGAACAGTAAATTTACATTCTGGAAATTGCATTTCCTGAACGGACAGATTTTACGAAACTGATCATAACTTCTTCGTCCGAAGTCCAAATGAGGTGCAACGAAGTGCGTTGGGTAGTTAACTCAAAGGGCTTTTCATGGATAATTTATGGGCCACCCAGGTATTTGTGTGCTAAGAGATATGACCTTCTACAGTAGACCATCGAAAAACGCTTCACTTGGAAATTTTGAATTTTAATACGGTTGTTCTAAAATTCGGGTGAGACCCATTTCCCACTCCATTTGACCCCCTAAACAAGAATATGAAGTCCGAATTTCGAAAAATAAAACAGATTTTTAGATATAGCTAAAACAAGTTTCCGATAACTTCCGAAGCACATTTTTAGGAACTTTTTGGGTCGTTTCACTCATCTTCATAGATTATCATATCAAGCCTTCATAACATGTCAAAATGGTACAAGCATCCAGAATGCTCTAAGAGTCATAACAAGAGACTATGTGATCACAAGTCTTAACATATCATATCATAACAAGAGGGACATGCCCTTAACAACAGTTTCATCATAACCATACTAAAATGCATATGCCATGAATGAGGAATCAAGTGCATTGGTAATGGAGGATTCAAACATTAAGCCATAATTCAATAGCTAATTCAACATAATTCATGAGAAAATCCCAATTCAAAGCATAATGCAATTTACCCATGCATATTAAACTATTAAAGGGACATGCATATTAGACCTTCAAGATTTTCAATGCACTTCATGAAATTTAAACTTTAAATCACCTAATTTCTACAACCCACAACTCAGTTCAATTGAATACATCAAAATTTAAAGAACCCATAATTAGATTAAAGCTGAAATTCATAATTTAAAGAATAGGGTTCTTGGGTCTGCATGGATGAAAGGGAATCCATGAATCAATCCCACATACCTTAAGATTAGTCAAGAGAAATGGACGAATTTTGCAAGAAAGATGATATTTTCCAAATTTCTTCAAGGTTTCATCAATGGAGGCCAAGAGGATAGACAAAATATTTGTGAGGTTTGAAGAGTGTTAGAATGAAAAAAAGGGGATTAGGGTTTGATTTGGGGGCTTTAGGAGACTTTAAAAAGGCTAAAAGGGGAATAGGACTAAAACAAATTACGAATTAACCATTAATGAAACGGATAGGATCATAGAAACAGGGCTTCACGGAAGGCTGCCAGGGATCGTTTACAGGTTCATGGACTGTGAACCTGTCCATGAGACCACACTTGGTCTCGACATCATCTTGAAATCTCGGGGGACTTTCTGGATCAATTCACAAGGGGTATCACGGACCGTGTACTAGTCCGTGGAGCATCACTTGGTCCGGAGTCCAGCCCCGAGCCTTGCCCAGCTCTCTGAAACACCTCACGGGGCTCCTCACGGACCGTGAAGTGGTCCGTAGACTTCCACTTGGTCTAGGTATTAGTCCAAGCTACAAGGGAGCTCACTAGAACAACTCACGAGACACAGCACGGACCGATAACCACCAAACGGTTTGTGGTCTCTCACTTGACTCCATTCCGAATTCGGTTTCCAGCATACTTTTGAATACAGGCAGTCCCACTGCAAAGACCATAACTTCCACATCCAAACTCCGAATCGAGTGAAATAAGTCGTGTTACGAAAATAACTCGAACAACTTTGATTCGATATATAATATCCCATATAGTTCATCTCTTACCAAGAGATATGGCTTTTCAAAGTCTATGCTTCCTAAAAGGTCTTAACACCTTCCACCAAAATAATTCCTTTGAATCCGGCCAGCTAAATTCAAACCATGACTACCAAAATTTAACCATAATGAGTTCAACACTAACCTTGACCAACCATTAAGAAGTTCAAAAATATTTGGGTCGTTACACCACTACATGCACAATATTTTCTAGGAAAATTATTCTCCTCAAGTATCCGAGGTTAATGGACTGTATCCGAGCAAGATAAAATTATTTTATTAACTAGTGTATCAATACAAAAAATAATGGTCTTAACGAGTCAATCAACGGGAGAAAAGTACACTAGAATACTAGATTTAGTGTGCATAAGAAGAAGAAGTTTAGAAATTCGTTGTTAGAAATGAGAGGAAAATCCTCTAACTTTTAGACAACAAAATCTGTTTATTGTGCCTTATCAGAAAGATCACAGTCATTCAAAAAATTTATAACTCTTTGAAAAAGTCACAACTCTTTAAAAAAAAGGTTGCAACTTTCTAAAAAAGTTGTCATTCACACATTTCAAAACTCAACAGGTTTATCATTCAAATAGTTGAAATATGACATTATGTAATGATGAAGAACAATACAATCTATCCAAAAATTTTATTCATTAAAATAATATATATTACTATACAGTATAATAGAATACAATATATAACAACATATTGTAAAATAATACCTAACAACCATTAGAATTAGCTATATATTCCTTTTGAATTAAATGTCTTTTATTAGTCTTTTGCTATCAAACTTCCTGCCACCCAATTCCAATTAATTATTAGTGTTACCTCCTCTTGTTGTGTATAAAAGAAAGACTGTTTTTCATAATAATACATAAATACTTTCAGAAAATGATATTGTTTGAAATGTCAAGTAGCCACTTAATTCAACTATTCATCCATTATAAAATTCAATTTGTTACTACTAGACAGAAGTAACAAAACTTGTCTTTCCAAGAAAGCATGGGATTAAAATGAAACTCATAAACTTTCTTCAGGAATACGAATTTTTACAACGTTATATACACATGTCATAGCGATGTTTTCTAGGTTTATTATTTTAAACACTTCTAGATCATGTTTAATTTTTCTAAAATTTATATATAATTTTATCTAGGTATTTCCATTGAAGAAGACATCTCATAAGTAGAAAAAATTTCATAAGAAGAAGAAGAAGAAGGAGAAGATAATTTTTAAAATTATCCGGATTTCAAGAAAACTTGAAGTTCAACTTCAAATTTAATTCTGAAAAAAAAAACTATCCATGAGTGTTTGTGAGTATTTTTTAGAAAATGTTATTTCAAGAGACATGGTTGAGGTGAACAAGAAATGTTGAGCCAAGTCAATGACAACTTTTTGGGAAAAGAAAAAATGACTATTATTTACCAAGTAAATTTGGTCATTCTCTTTGCGAGGTGTTATTTTGCGGGATGATGTTTGTTGGGTTTTGAAAGTTGTAAATGAAAAATAAATAGCTATGACTTTTATGAAGAGCTAGAGTTTTCTGAAAAGTTGTAACCTTTCTAAAGATTTACAACTTTTTAAAAGGTTGTGATTTTTCAAAAAGGTTGTTTTTTTAAAGGTTTGTGACCTTTCCAATAAGGCACAATAAGTATTTGTTCACACTACACTTTATTGTTTACGAATAGAGGAGTTTCTCTTATTTTTCAATAACAAATTTTCTAAAATTCTTCTTATTTTGCATAAACAAATTCTACTATACTAGATTGCCTTTGAGTGGTTCTCTGACATTGTGATTTTTGGTGTCGATACATTAATGAGTAAGCTCGTTCTATCTTGTGAGGATATATTTCATCAACCTGGGGTACTTAAGGGGAATCATTTTCTTAAGGACACACTATGTATTCGGTGGACTCAGTTTTCGTCTTTTCAATATTCTTTCATTTTGTTGCAAATTACACTTTATTTCCAATCAGTAGTAATCTCCACTAATTGCCTTTGTCATCGTAACCACCACCACCATTAACATCATCAACCAACAACAATCCCTATCATTATGGCCACCGCTAGAAATCAACAGTGCTACCAACCACATCTTTAGCCATCACTACTAAAAATAATGTGAAAAACCAACAGACAAGGTTGGCCAAAAAAATCATGAGTGTCTTCTTCAAATTTTCAAACATTGTAACAAGTTATCATTAAATTGAAGCAACATAACAATATTTTAATATTATTATATCAACTAATCAAATTCAATACAACATTATTTTGACATCATTGTGTTAACTTCTCAAATTCTTGAGTCATGTTTTACTATGCTCACTTTATATTATATTTTTTCATTGAAAACTTGCACTGTTTACATTGTTATGTGAATTTTAGGTCCGAAGTTGGAATTGTAGTTAAAGTTTGACTCTCAAGTTTGACTTTGGTCAATATTTGAGTTTCGGTGCTTTGTTCGAATTTTTTATGGTTCCAGTAGTTTTGAAGTGATTTTACAGCTAGAATGAGCTTCTTCATAATTTTTAAGTGTTTCAGTAGCATTTGAGCATTTCAAGCGGCCCAAACTAGTTTAGTTTCGACTTATCGAATTTCGGGTCAAGAAGACCTCAATAAGCCTCCCTGACCTTCTGCATTCGTGAAGATCTGACAATCATTGACCTCCGCATTCACAGGCCCTAGGCCATGATCGTGGAGAGTTAAAATGCCCTAAATAGTGTCACTTTTTAAACATCAAATTTTTATTATTTTCCTCCATTTCCAATATTTTGAGCTTGGATTTTGATGAGTTTTCAAAGAATTTTCCGGGGGAATCAATTAGGTAAGTCCTTTTCAACCATTTTCTTCAATTCCCATTGATTAATTCTTGATTTTAGCATTAAATTAGGGATTTGTAATTGGGGATTTCATGGACTTGAGTTTCAAAAACGAAAATGGTGATTGTGGATTCATTTCAACTCCTTTTTCAAAATGGTTTTCACCATTAGATTCCTATGACCTCAAGGATCATTTTTATGTAAAAAATTCAAAATTCTAACTTGTTTTCTGTTATTAAAATTTTGAACCATTTTACCCTTATTCCCTGAATTGCTTTATCTTGGTGTCATTAGTCTCGAATTGTGATTGTGAATCTATATTTTATGAGATTGTGGTGCTTTGGAGTATATTCGAAAGGGGAAGGCTCTGATTTTGGATTAATCTTCACTTTGTTGGCTAAGGCAAATGCATTTCTAACCTATGTTATGGGTGTTGAACCCTGTATTTCCTAATTGGTTGTTTGAAATTAAATGTGAGTTGATTAAAGGTGAAATTACATTAAATGTATTATGAAATAATATGGGGCATTAATAATGAAGTATTACTTGATGTATTGAGTTGGTAATTTGTACATGGAACATGATATACGTGTTGTGAGCTGATTATTGAGGAATGATAATGTCTTGTTAGTTATATTAGATGTCACCTTGTTGATATATATATACATATATGTATACACACACACACACATATATATATATATATATATAGTGTGTGTGGTCGCATGTGATTTCATGTCTCATACATATATCCATCATTTATGTGCTTTTTTGCATTGGACTTTGGAAATGAGATGAGGAAAAGGTTTTGGCTTGTGGGACCAAGGTCATTACCGGTCGAGGTTGCTGAGAGAGACATTTGATATTTGGTGTCGAGGTTTCTACTGATCATGCCGAGGTAATATGTGAATGAGTGATATAGTTGTGGTCATTTTCGGTGACCGAGGTAATATTCCAATTTGATCGTTCTGCCAAGATTATTTTTGGTGGATACATGATCAAAGTGGGACCCCCATGGGTTCCAACTTAATTTGATCAGGGGATGTGTATCATAGGATAGACATGCATCACAATTACTTGAGATTACATTTGCATCATTGTGCCCCTCACTCATTGTGATATTGTACCTTGATTAGTTGAGTTCTTGTTGATGCTTATAAATTACAAATAAATATTCCTTGTTGTTCCTGTTTCATTGAGGTTATGATTCTGTGTAAACTGTATAATTGTGAGGAGACATTCCTAGTATTGTATATTCTATGTATGATGGGTTTTCCTGAGTGCAGGTTTATTGTTTTGGAGGTATGTGGTTGGGATGGAAGGAGTACTTGTGTTCTTCATTGCTTTAGTAGGTTTAGAATTCATTTGTTGGGTACCATGTTGTTAGGTACTCAGCCTTACGTCTACACATGTGTAGGTGTTGAGCTCGGTACCTCTTGATCTTTCATTCCTAGTTGGACCGAGCTTTGAGGTAATTTAAAAGGTAGCAGCCAATTCTCTTCGGTGTACCTTCAAACTTCGATTTTCTATGGGTTTTCTTCTATTTGAGAAGCAAAGACTTAAGAATTGTACTTATTTCTTTAAATTCTATATAGTAGAGGCTTGTACACGTGATACCAAGTTCTGAGATGGATTTAGAAATAGATGTCCATGCCTTGTGCTTGTTATTTCCTTTCTAGACTAGTTTTATCTTTTTAACTTCCATATTATCTTTATTATTCTCGTTAGGTTGACTTTATTAGGTGGGTTAAAGAAAAGTGTCATCACCCTCGATTTCACGTTGTGATAATTTGGTATCAGAGCCTCAAATTCATAGGTCTCACATATGTACAAGCCCATTCTAGTAAAGTTTTAAGGATCAGTGTGGAGATGTCCATTATTAATCCTTGAGAATAAATACTGTTAGGAAAATTCTCTTTTACTTTATTCAATTCTGTTATACATGGGAACTTGTGTTATTGCTTAATGTCGTGAGTTCTTTTTGACAGATGGCAAAGACCGGAGCATCAACTTTTAACAGAGGAGGTGGGGAATCCCCTGAGATTTCTATTGAGATACCAAATCAGTGTAGAGGTAGGGGAAACGTTAGGGGATGAGGTAGAGACCGGGGTCGAGCTAGAGCAGCAACAACATCTCGTGTTCATAAGAGGGGTCTTCCCCTCAAGCTTGAGCACATGGTTAGAGGAGATCGGATTTCTCCAGAGTATGTAGTTTCACCTTGCTTCATTATACATTATTGACTGCATTAAGAGTGCTTGAGAGTATGGCTCAGACTGGTAGTACCATAGGCACACCGGGTGGATCACAGACCAGAGTCAAAGTTCAGGCTCTAGACTAACATTAGGCTCTAGGTGTGCCATGTCAGGTGGGAAATCACTCATAGTTTCTCTTATTAAGATAAATCCAGCACCAGTGGTTTAGGGTGCACATATGGTTGTATTGATTGAGAATGAGCAGCCCTGATATGAAAAGTTCAATAAAATAGGCCCACCACAGTTTTAGGGTAGGAAGATTAAGGATGCTTTTGAGTTCTTGACTACATGCAGAGAGTTATTAGACATTGTTAGATTAGTTGAGTCCCAGGTGTTTGTTATGTCACTCTTCAGCTTTGTGGGCTAAATAGGGAGTGGTGAAGGACATATGCAGGATCTTTGCTAGTTGGGTCTCCTTCAGTGACTTGGGAGACCTTATCTAAAGTATTCTATGATCCCTTTATCCCATAGAGTGTGAGGGAGGAGAGTTGTCTGAGGTTTGAGAGCTTGAAACAAAGCAGGATTACAGTCACAAAGTAAGAGATTTGTTTTTCCAGCTGGCTAGACATGCTTCAACCATTATTCCAAGTGAGACAGAGAAGGTTCATAGATTCTTTAGAGTGTTGAAGCATTCTATCAGAGGGTCACTATTTTGTGTGGCAAGAGAGGAGGTTTCTTTCTAATCTGTGGTGAGTCCCACCAAGGAGGCGGAGTTGTTAAAAAGAGAGGAATTTGGGGAACTTAAAAGGGCCCAATTATCAGGTCAGCTCTCTGATGTCTCATTTGGAAGTTGATATTCTCATGATAGAGATGTTTCATTTCAGCATCAAGGAGTCTATGCATCCTTGCTAGCTTTAGAAGGTTGTTTGGGTGTAGCTAGAGTTTAGAGATCTGATGACCATGGTGTTTATAGCATTGCCCCTTATTTTACAAAGTCACAGACTACTCTGAGGTCTTGCTTTGGGTGTGGGGATCCCTGTCATATGATTCATCAGTACCCATTCCAGACTCATTCAGGGCCACATCACACTTATTTAGCTGCTCCAATTAGTGAGTAAGCACCTTCAGCTTGAGGTCCAACCCCGTAGGTAAGAGGTCATGGTAGAGTTCAGTAGGTGGTCTTACTAGAGGTATAAAGTGAGTGGTGCTTCGATTCATACAGGTAGAGGTCAGGGAGCTCAATGTTAAGTATTTCTAGTGAAACCCGAGACTGAGACCTCAGATACGGTTATTACAGGTGTTGTTCTTGTTTGTCATCGTCTTGTATCAATGTTGTTTGATCCTGGTTCTACTTTTTTATATGTGTCCACATACTTCTCCATCGGATTTGATTTGTATGCTTGTGCCTGTTTCTGTTTCTACCCCATAAGGTGAGTCTTTAATGGTGGATCGGGTATACTGATCCTATCTTGTTTCTTTGGCGGGTTATGATACTAGGGTGGATATGATTATTCTTGATATGGTTGATTTTAATGTTATATTTGATATGGATTGGTTGTCTGCATGTCATATTATTCTTGATTATTTTTCCAAGATGGTTACTTTGGCTATGCCTGGTGGATTGGAAGTTGAGCCGAACGATTCTTGTGGGTCTTATCCTAGCAAGGTTATTTCGTACATCAGGTCTCATCATCCATATTTTTTCATCCTTTTTAAATTGAAACCTTATCATCTTGGGGTTACTTTAAGCCCCATAACGTTGCTCCATGAAGCTTTTGTAACCATCTACACTTAGCATCTTTTGAGAGCAGAAGGGAAAGAAGTAAAGATCTAGGGTTCAATAGCATATATTGACTTCTTCAATTTTTGAATGAAATTTCAACATTTCAAGTATATAAGCCTATTTAAAACATCTATTAAGTTTTTCCATGTGCCCTATAGATACATTTTATTGAATTGTGATCAATTTGAGCCTTTCATGAATGTTCTCTTAAGATCTTCCCTAAACCCTATGATATTCTTACATATTAATAAATTATTGATACTTTCAATGAGTTAGTTCTTGAACAATTGAATTGCATTATTTACTACATAAACTCAGGCTATATTATTGGTTAAATTTAAATGTCTATATTCATTGATTGGGACTAGAAGTATGAATTGTGGAATCTATGAATATGAATGGTATTGAATATGAATGCAACTTTAATGAGACTAGAAGGCGCTTTTGTGTTTTCATAACTTGAACCCAAACAATTTGATAGAACCAAGTTTTGCTATAAATGCATATCTAAACTACTCTTGGATGATATTTATTGGATAGGTTGAGTAGTTGAAATATTTGATTGTGATAGAATTGATGAATTGATAAGAGTCCACATACGACTTATTAATTTGATAGGATGAAATGATTCGATAGATTTTTGTGAGCATGGAGTCTTGGAAGGATATTGAGCATCGAATTGCATAATACTACTAACACTCAAACTCAATAACTTCGTAGCCAATGTAGGTGAGGGTTGTACCATAAATTGGATGAATCCCCTTATTATCCCTAAAATGAACTTGATTAATTGATTATGGATCCTTGATTAGTTGATTCATCCCTTACCCTAGCAAAGTATTGGATGGATATGGAAATGACGTTAGCTAATTATACCTTATCAGCTCATAGGTGAGGGTTATCAAAAATGAGAAATTCCTAGATAGGGCTTGATAGTACTCTAATGATTGGATTGAATTGTATACAATTGGTTTCTATCCAAACCACATTCTTACTTAGACATATGACATTCTGATTGAGTTCCTTGTCTTTCTAATCTAAGTTATTTGAGTGAATATTATTCTACCTTGATGTATGTTCATTATATCATATTTCATACTCATACATTCTTCATGCTGAAGTCCATTTGAGCCTGCATCTTTTCATGATGTGATTCCTTGAGGATTTTATCTTCTATCAGGTGATTGGTGAGTCCTCCCCTGCATTTGGAGGATACCACTAATATTTTTCTTGATTTAAGTTTAGTACTTTTATTTTCATTTGAGGCAGATATGAATCAATCATTGGCACCATTTAAACTGTAGAGATAAAGGCTTTATGGATTAGATAGTGATTGGTTGATGTTGAGAACCTTATCTCTTGATTTATTTCTGTCAGACTATCCCTATGTTATAGATTTGAAGTTAGATTTGTTGGCCTATAGTCCTTCTTCGTAAAGTTAGATTGTTGATTGTATTTGTCCATCTTATTATCTCTTCATTTTAAGTCTTCTACTAATTTGAATGAATGAATGTGCAATCAGGCCAAGTGGTTTGCTTGGGAGCCAGTAATGGTTTCTAAGTGCAGGTTACAACAAGGTTACCCTCCAAGAGCTGAAAAATATGGTATCAGAGTACAGAGTTCAAGAGCCTTAGAGAGTCTATGAAGCCATGTCTAGTAGAGTCTTTGTTATAGGTGTGTTGTGCACTAAACTTTTAATCAGGAGTTTATAAGACATTAGGAATCATCTCACATTTTTCATATTCTGAGTTTGTGTCATAGAGTTAAACTCTATGAAATTTCTCTTCCAAGTCATGTGTTCGCACTTTGTTTTTTAAATCATGCCTCTAAGAAGAGCTACCCGACATGTTAGGGGAAGAAGACACACAGCCAAATGATATGTTAACCACTCTAGATAGCAAGTTCCTAAGGGGCAAGGAGGCCCAACTATGTCGGCAGAGCAACCAACCCAAACTGACATCTTCAATGCTACACTTCGTTATGCCATTCAACTTTGGCTCAAATAGTGATAGCACAATTTCCTAGATAGGAATAGGTAGAAAGGATGCTCCAGATACCTCCAGAATTCATGAATTTCTGAAAATGAACTCGCCTGAGTTCGTAGGGTCTAAACCTAATAAGGATCGGTAGAACTACATTGATGAGCTCTAAAAGGTGTTCCAAGTGATGCATGTAGTTGATACTGATAGGGTTGTGTTGGATAATGACCAACTCAAAGGTGTTTCCAAACTGTGGCTTGATCAGTGGAGGAATAATAGAGAAGAGGGTGCACCAATTCTAACTTGAGCAACATTTGAGGAAGCCTTCTTAGGGAGCTTATTCTCGAGAGAGTTTAGAGACGCTATGGTAAGAGGGTTTTCAAATTTGAAATAGGGCTTATGATTGTGAAGGAGTAAAACCTTTAGTTCACTTAACTGTCCTATTATGCTTAGAATATGGTTGCTAATATGAATAGCAAGATGAGTTTATATATGGTTGGACTAGGTCGATCGACAAGGAAGGAGGAAAGGGGAAAAATGCTAATTAGTGACTTTTATATTAGTAGAATGATGACTTATGTGCAGAAGACATAGGATGAGAAGTTCAAAGACAAAGAGAAGTATAGAAATAAGAGGGCAAAGACAAAGAGAAGCTGTAAGTGAGAATGGGATGGGATCCATTTCTAGATAGGACTATCTAGTCCAACTCAATCATCTTCCAGTGCACTTGTACCCAAAACAAGGACAAGAAGTCTTAGAACTACAAATCCCAGGGATCTTATCATAATATCCAATGGTACAACAAAGTTTTTTGCAACATGTTTATAGAATAACCCAACAACTATTTCAAAAGAATATAAAGTAGAGGCAACAACAAAGATACCATATGTTGAGAAACTATCAACCACAACCATGATTGATGTTTATCCCTCCACCTTTGGAAATCCACTATTGAAGTTTGTTGTAACAGAAGTCCATGAACACTTCCCATAGGGTAAAGGCTGTAATAAACCAGCACTTCATTTTCATTCGATCTTGTCCAATTGACATACTAGGCATGATTTTATATAGGTCTCAATGTCATCTTTCATTTTTGGCGAGAAATAACTTTAGGATAGTAATGCCATCATCCTTTCAACACCCATATGTCCAGCATAAATAGTATTGTGTGTCTCTTTAAGGAGTTTTCTTCGCAGCCTATCACCTTGAGGTACAACGATTCTCCCCTCCCCCTTTTGAAATAAAGCATATTGTCCTCGATCCAACACTGTCTAACTATTCCCTTTTGACTTCATCCATTATCTTAACATATAATAAATCATATGCAACTCTACGTTTAATCTTATCAAGAAATTCAGATTCAAGTACAGTAACTATATAAGCAACAACAAATACCTCTTTACGACTTCATACATCAGACATGTGGTTTTGTTTTACTGGTTTATATATCTACAAAAAATCATACTCTGCTAATTTCTCTTGACATTGTACCCACAGACTCGGAAAAAGCATGTGACCTGGCCAACTGGCCATCAACAGCACCACAATAGGTCTGCATCACAGTATTGATGCCCTAAATATGTGTCATAATATCAATTATGGCCCCATCATTATCTGTCATACCCAAAATGGCTTCCAATCGTGCAACCTTCTCATATAACTCGTTGTAACTACTTTTGCTAGCCATTTCTTGAATTAAAATAACCTTTTCTCTTATACCAGTTATAGTGGGGTCAACCCTTATTAGCTATCCCACCTAGGCAGTCTAATACCCTTAGACTTAGCCTTTTTCTTTCACCTTTGATCTACTACAACACTTAGCCAATGAATATAAATTTAAGACAACATAAGAACATACCGCAATAAGTCCCAACTTAGTACTTAACTCATGGAAAAAATAAAGCACACAAACACTTAGCTTTACTAAATTCACCTAGCCCAAATCTGTCTGAGGCTAGTCTGCCTGTGCCTTTAAATAGGCTACAACACCCAGTCATATGACTATAGTTTTTGGTTGACATCCCCAATTGATAGACCACACTTTAAATTCAAATTCGCATGCCTTATCTATAATGATGACAAGCAAAGAATTACTAGTATCTACCAAAATGACCCAATTGCCCACGCATGTGGAGGGAACACATGGGTAGCCTTGAAATTTGGCACTACAAAATTTCCTTAGCAACCATATTTTCTCCTACCCACGTGCTAGCGCCATGCTCGAGTCTTGCCCTGCACAACTAGCCATAGTGGTCCAGTTCCCTGACCCATTATCCTTGTCCAACACTTAGTCTCAAATATTTTACCCATGATGATGCCACGATCACAACCTTTCCTTGCCTTAGCCTTGCCCAGCCCTTATCATGCCTAAGCCACATCTTGCCTTGTAAACCCTAGCCACACCAATTTCAAGGTCTTCCTTCACTTGAATTTAATCTTGACCGATGTCATTGGGCCTTGGCTAGGTTCATAATATAAATCCTTAGCCAAGCTTGAGTCACTTGAATCATCTAGATGAAAGTTTGACAGTGGCCACTTACTCTTTCGTGGTGGCACCGCCATAGCGGAACCCATCCCATCGTGATTGATTTCATGGGTACAAAAGCTTTGTAACTTGTGTCCCAACCCCCGTTTTACAATAAATTCTCAAATTATCACATTCCAAACCATACCATTTGCGCTAAATTTATTTTAGGAGTTCCACACACCCGAATTCAGTTCTGTAAAGTCATATAGGCTTCTTATCATTTTGGCTATCAACTCGAATGATTGAGATCATAACTTAAACCTCAACCTATTATAAAAATTTCCTAGACGTCCCATGATTCAGATTTCGTCTAAGACTGGCCTAGACTAAAAATTTTCAACTTACAACTCAGAGTTTTCTAGCCCAATTTCCTTTTTGATTGACCTACCCCCAACAATGGGATCAAGTCAGTACAATTTTTCTATGAAACCTTTACAGAACTTTCTATATGACCTAGAAAAAAATTGAATAGCCTATCCTAATTTGCCGATGTTTTTTAGCATTTAAAGGCCTTTCAAAATAATAATAATTTTCTATTTTTTCATGTATGTTAGCCATGGATTTTATTGGTGGCATGACTTTCAATCAATTTTTTTGCAAAACCTTTTTCAAACCCTCCATAATGGCTTGGGAAAGAATTTCAATAACCATGACCTGATTCACTTCTCATTTTTTATCATTTCAGGAGCATTAAATAGAAGTTAGGCTATTTTCTTTATTTTTATGTGTGTTAGCCTCTGCATTTTTTTGGTATGACTTCTAATTATTTTTTGTAAAAGATTTACAGAGCCATCCGTAATAATATGGAGAAGAATTTTAATAGCCCCAACATGATACACGTGTCATTTTTTGCATTTAAGGGTCACTCAACAAGATTTAGATGATTTTCTTCATTATTCACGTGTGATAGTGCATGAATTCTTTTGGTGGAATGATTGTTACACCTTGAAAAATTACCAAAATACCTCTAGACGTGAGATTACTCACATAACGCATCATCCAAAATATTTTTCAAAAATTTGATGTTGGAATTATGATCATTGTAAAAACTTGAGTGGGAAAGTGGTCTCGGACGAATTTTAGAACAACCTAAGCAAAGGATATATTTTCGGGACGAAATGTGATTTTCAACTAGGTCTGCGATGCCTTCGCGTCATGGATATGCTCTTAAATAGGTCATTCTCACACTTTACAAATAAAACTAATTTGACAGGTGCAATTTATGTGTTAGTGAGAGAGTTTTAATTGTGTAAATAATAGGGCAACTTAAGTAATAGTCAGAAAATTTAATAAAAAGAGTTGCTAACCAAATTGAGGTTAAAATAAAATAATATTTTTATTATGAATGTAAAGAATTATACAAAGAGATAAATGCCTACAAAATTGACCATCTGTGAAAATTGACCATCTGTGAAAATTGACCTTGTAGGTCATTTTTGAACTTATCTGTGAAAATTACTATTTTTCTCTTTCGTGAGTTGCTTTGGGCCTATTTTAAACTATTTGTATTGTTGGAATTTAAATTGTGTGTTCTAAAAGTGGAAAATATGAGTTTTGTATATTTGGAAGCTTAAGTTGTTGAAAAAGTAAGTTTCGGAGTCACTATGAGTTTCAAGTGTCGGATCAAAAATTTGTCGATTTCACTAGCTCTAGAATGTCGAATTAGGTCTATGAGAAGTTACAGAACTGAATTTGGAGGTCAATAAAAGATTTTGGACCCAGCCTCACATTTGCGGAGGTCTTTTTTTCTTGTGCTTCGTGTTTGTGGAGTATATTTTCATCAATACAGTTGTTAATTTCGAGAAAATCCATTTTTACTCCATTTTCAATATTTTAAGCTCCTTGAGGTGATTTTTGTGAAAATTTTTTGTTGAAAGCACTTGAATAAGTGTTTCTTTCATCAAATTAATTAATTTCCTTGACTTTTATCTTTATTTTGTATTGAATTTCATGATTTTGAATATGAAAAATTGGAGATTTTATTGTTATGATTTGGAATCTTTAATTGATGTTTTCTCCCTTGATATGAGCTTAATTTTAGTGGGATTTTCACCCACAAATTTCTTTTCTTGCATTGAATCATAACTTTTGGTCAATTTTTAGATTTGAAAACATTATATTTTAGCCCTAATATTGACCATTTTTCCCCTAGTACTAATTTGAGCCAATATGGGTATCGAAATTCACCTCTTTATGTGTAGTATCTATTTTTGGTAGTGATTGGTTGACTTAAAGGTCTTTTTTAGTCTTGGGTTGATCTAAAGCTTGGTTCGAGTGCAGTTTTAGCATCGAGGTAGGTTCGTCTAACCTTTTGAGACTAGATTTGAGTCATTAGATATGTTTATGAGATAATTGTAAGATTTAGGATGTGTCGTGAGGTATTGGATTGATATGGTAGAGTTTTGATGAAATTGAAATATCGATTTTGTTGGAATTGAAGTGAATTGTGACTTTATTGGTAAATTGATATGTATCTTGAGATTTGGGATATTTTGCTTGATATTGTGATAGTATGAGACTTGTGATATAATTTTGGGAAGTTTTGTGGTAATTGAGATACTTCTTGGAATCATTTGCATATTTTGGGACTTGTGAAGTTCGATATCTTCGGTATACTTGGTTATTGATGCGATCATGGTTATTTGAGACACAATGATGATTTTTGGTACTAGTTGTGATTCTTGATATTATCTTTCCTGACATTATGAAGGGTATTTTCAAAATTCTTTTTACATTTTTGCTATATATCTTGATATTGTGGCATTGTCTTGCATTTATTTCATACTACATTAGCTCCTGAGACAGTTGTGATATTTGAGAGATCTATTTACTGGCATGAGCATTCACCAAGGTATCATCGACACCGGCATCTATCGTGATACTAGAGATCTATTTATCAACACTAGCGTCCGCTAAGGTGTCATCGGTGCCAGCAACCATCGTGACACTTGAGAGATATTGATGTTTGGTCTGATGAGACCCCCATGGGTTCTACATGGTATCTTCAACTTAGTAGATTATACACCGGCTCTAGAGTCTGTCGTGATTCCACTCTATGCATTACATTAATATATTACATGTGTATTGCATCTTTGACTGCCATTGATATCTTATTTCATTCTTATATTTATATATATTATGTATTAACCCTTCATTGTAGGTGATATGGTTCTTCATTATTACACTGCGTATTCCATTTCTCCTATCAAGTCGGTTGAACCTACTAGGTATATTTCGGTGTACTCACCCCTACTTTGTTTTCTCCCTGTAGATCGAGCACAGGGACCCCTACAAAGTAGTTGATCTTTTTCTACTAGAGTGTTTTTCCATCTATCTCAAATTTTAGCAGCGACGCTCAGACTTCGAGTCACCGTGGATATATTGAGACTTCTTTTGTTGCTTTCTATTTAAGACTTTATATCTTACATTATCAGGGAACGTGGTATTTACTTATTCATACTACTTTAGATACTCTTGTACTCATGACTCTAGGTTTTGGGATTTCATAGTATGTGTTATGTTTCTTTTGCTTTAGATTTACTTTTTTAAGCCACAATATGATTTTGGGTTGTGACAAGTTTGGTATAAAAGCTCTCGATTTGTTGGGATCGTGAGTCAACAGTAGGATGTCTAGTAGATTCTCGTCGATTGGTATATAGATGTCCATACCCATCTTCGGGAGGCTACAAGGGACTTGATAGGAAAAACTTTTATGTCTTGCTTCTCATTTTGCGTTTCTTCATATCAACCATTTTGAAATGTATCTAATCTACTCCTTCTGTGCAGATGTTGATTATTATAGCATGACGGGCAGTGGAAGAGCATAATCGAGTTGATATAGCCCCCACTCATGGTCGTGGCTCGTGGAAGTGCCATAGGTCGAGAATGTGTTAGAGAGGCAGCTTTGCCCATAGGACAGGGTAGATCAGCATCTCCAGAGCCTATGTATGATTCATAGGGACCTATCGACCCTATTCCACTACCCTCAGCTCCAAATGTTTCCTTCGATTCAGGAGCTACTACTATGGGTATTGGACAGACTTGACGGAACACCTCCAACTCTGGTTACTCTTGATGCACCGACTTCTACAGTGTTGACTGGCCTTTCTACAACTCCAACTAGTTTGGTTATGATTCATGTTGCTCCTTCTTCAGTCCCAGCGGATCCTCCTATTGCCTCTATTATTTTGCCTCTGACATCTCAGCCGAGTTCTGGTTAGCAGATTTAGGGGTTGTCTATTGAACCACCAAGATTTATGGTGCCACCATTTTCTACTTCCTGCTATGTCCACTACCGAGCAGAAGCGTTTTGAGAGGTTTTTTTTGTTGGCTCCCCCTATATTCGATGGTATGCTCGATGATGTGGCCTATGATTTCTTGTTGGAGTGTCAGGACCAATTGTGTAATTTGGCCATCATTGAGTCACATGGAGTTGCTTATATTGCTTATCAGTTCACTGTCCTAGCCAAAGAGTGGTAAAGGTCAATTTTGGCTTGTAGACCTATTGGATCGCTAGTTATGACCTTTGAGAAGTTTACTGAGGTGTTCCTAGAGAGGTTCGTGGCATATAGCCTTCGAGACAGTTGCTAGGATGCATTTGAGAGACTTCAACAGGGTTCTATATAAGTATCGAACTATGAGGCCACATTCCATGCCAGATATACATTGTCTAGTATCCCTATAGAGTTCGAGAGGATTTGGCGCTTCTCCAAGGGATTTACGGGGTATCTTTAGGAGGGCACAACATATTTGGTTCTAGCGGATGGCATTTTCCATAGTGTGGTGGATCACGCCCGCATGATTGAACACATTAGGCATGAGACACAGGGTGGTGGGAAGAGATTCCATTGACATGGTCACATTAGTGGACCCCTGCTATAAGATAGAGAGTTTCAGAGGCAGGGTTATCAAGGCAGGGCAGTCCATACAACCATCCCCAATGTTGATAGTGTTGACAAGTTTAGGCCTACTCAGACAGACCGTGATGATCTTCTGTTACAGCCAGGCATGGTGACTTTTCAAGGTAGCAATCTCAGGAGAGAGAGACCAGGGCTTGCTATAGTTGTGATGAGATTGGGAATGTGGCTAGATATTGTCCACATCATGCACCTTCTGCCCAGACTTCAGGGTCTCACTTAGCCCATCCAGCCCAACACCAGCAACCAAAGACACCTTTCAGTGCATGAGGGGTGGTACTAGAGGAGGTCAAGGCATAGTGAAAGGTGGAGCCTATAGAGGCACACATATTAGCGGGGGCGCAGAGTGTGTTATGCTTTCCCAAATTGAGCGACGACAGATGCCTCTAATGCAGTTATCATAGGTGTGGTTCTGGTGTGCCACCATCTTGCTTTAGTTTTATTTAATCTAGGCTCTACTTATTCATATGTGTCAACTTAGTTTGCCTAGAATTTTGATATTATATATGAGCCTCTTGCCTGGTAAATAGGGTGTATCAAGGTTGTATTGTGACCTTCTCGGGGAGAGACACTATTGTTGACTTGATATTGCTTGATATGGTTGATTTCGATGTGATATTGGGTATATATTAGTTATCATCTCTCATGTTATTCATGATTGTCATGTATAGACAGTACTTCATCTTGTCCAGATTTGCCTTAGCTCATATGGACTACACTTCCAGTTCTTACCCCTAAGGGGTTATTTCTTATATGCATACATGTAGATTGATAGATAAGGGATGCTTGCCATATTTGGTTTATGTTTGGGCCTTTTCTCAGGAGTCACCATCTTTGAAGACCACAAGGGTTGTTAGAGAGTTCATGGATGTATTTTTGACTGATTTGCTAGGTGTTCCTCCAGATCGTGATATTGACTTTACTATTGGTGTGGAACCAAGCACTAAGCCTATTTCTATTTCCCCTATCAGATGGCTCCGGCTGAGTTGAAGGAGCAGTTAGAGGATTTGTTGAAGAAAGGCTTCATTCGACCAAGTGTATCTCCTTGGGGTGCTCCTGTCTTGTTTGTGAAGAAAAAGAATGACACTATGCGTATCTGTATTAATTATCGTCAGCTTAACAAAGTGATCATCATGAACAAATATCCTTTGCCTCGCAGTGATAATTTAAAGTTTTGTTGCAATTTTATGATAATTCAGATACTTTTGGGAATCATGCGCATATTTTGGGACTTGTGAAATCTGGTTTCTTCGGTATACTTTGTTATTGATGAGATCATGGTGATTTGAGACACAGTGATGATCTGTGGTAATATTTGTGATTCTTGATATTATCTTTCCTGACTTTATGAAGGTTATTTTTCAGTATTCTTATTATATTTTAACTATATATTCGGATTATTGTTGCATTGACGTGCATTCATCTTATACTGCATTGGATCCTAAGACAATTGTGATACTTGAGAGATCTACTTACCGATGCCAGCGTATATCAAGGTATTATTGGCACTAACGTCAGTTGGGATACTAGAGATCTATTTACTGATGCTAGTGTCCGCTGAGGTATCATCGACGCCAACAACCGTCGTGACACTTGAGAGTTATTAGTATATGCTCAGTTGATAGGCCCATGGGTTCTACCTGGTAGAATCATCTCGGTAGATATATATATCGGTGCCAGAGTCCATCCTGATTCCACTCCATGCATTGCATTCATACATTACATGTGCATTGCATTTTAGACTGCCATTGATATTTTATTTTTGTTATTGCAAGTGGTTCAGAGTTGAGGAGGTTAGATGTCCTATTAGTAGGAAGAAAAGAGGGAGGATAATCGGACCTGATGGGATTTTGGAAGATTTTTGGAAGAACATGGTCAAGTATGACATAGAGAGGTTGAATTGACTATTGAATGCTATTATGAAGACTGCCAGGATGTCTGAGGAATGAAGGAAGAGTACAATGGTTCCATTGTACAAGAACAAGGGTGATATTCAAAACTGTAATAATTACAGGGGTATCAAGTTGTTAAGCCACACAATGAAGGTCTGGGAGAGAGTGGTGGAGATGAGGGTGAGAAAAAAAGTGTTTATTTTTTAGAATTAGTTTGGATTCATGTTGGGGCGATCAACTACTAAAGCAATTCATCTTGTTCAGAGATTAGTGGAGAAATATAGGGAATGAAAGAAGGAACTCTGTATGATGTTCATTGATCTCGAGAAGGCCTATGATAAAGTTTTGAGGGATGTCTTATGGAGATGTTTAGAGGTGAAAGGTGTTCCAATGGTATATATTACGACAATAAAGGACATGTACGACAGATCCAAAACTAGGGTAAGATTGGTGGGAGGAGACTCAGAGTATTTTCCTATTAAGATGAGAATTAATCAAGGATCGGTGTCAGCTAATTATACCTTATCGGCTCGTAGGTGAGGGTTTTCTAGAGTTAACTTCAAAGAGTTTTTTTCTTGCTCTCCACTCTTAGTATGCAGAAATTTACAAACGAAGAATCTCCAGTTCTTGCCGCCCATATGCCAGACAAAAATATAATTCATGATTGTTGAGGCATGGAAATAGGCAGACTTCCTATACAAGGGGTACATCCTAAATGCTTTGGAGGATGATCTATACAACATCTATAGTGCATTGAATACTTCAAATTTTATTATTACCAAGAATAGATTTAAAAGAAACAATACAATAACATTTAAGTAATAATCAAAACGTACCTTTGATGATAAATCTTCTGATGTCATTCAACTTTACATGAATATAGGACTGATGATCAACGGTTACATTATTGAAGGTTGCCTTGTGGAAAGAAGCTAACGTTGGATGGAAGCAACACATGGGACGATTACCAAATTGTCCACCCCACAATTAAACTTTTTTGTACCCATTAATCTTAGCATCATACTTGTGCATATGATATTTTGTAACAAAAGCTTCCACCGCAAAAAGCACCTCTTTGACATATATCAAGATTGGGAAACCTATAATAGTGTTCCACGGTCTGAAAACAAAATTGTCCAAAATGTTGGAAACTATCCAATTGTTGCTTGCATCATTACAAGTAGAAATGACTATGGACTT
>JBCEWC010007599.1:0-21181 GCA_038996855.1 Solanum aculeatissimum | reverse complement strand
TCTGAAATTTAGCCCGCTCATTTGCCGCTCCTAATATCTTGGAGCCTTTTCATCTTTTGCTAAATTTCAAAGCCTTTTGTATAGTGGAAGGCTTAGTAATCACTTTTTATGTAATCGGATATCTCTGCATCCAAAGTCCCCTTCTTTTATAATTGACGTACTTCCCTCTAATCCCTCTCCTTTTTTAACTGATGTACTGTTTCCCATCTACTGACCTAGCGAAGTAATATTTTGGTTTTTCCATTCCCTCCATCTTCCTAAAGAAATTTCTCTTTATTTGCCATATGTTTATCCACGTTAGATGGAATGGAAAGCAAACACAAAATTCAGTATCGTGAGAGTTCATCTTGACAAATAGTTTTGATTATTTTCACAGTAACATTATGTTAGTTGTTTGAGGTGAATCTCCTAAGTTTGGTGAAAGATTAAGGGTTTGAAATTTCCTAGTTATTAATGTGATAAAGCGAGTTGGAAAGGAGCAGACTGGTTATAGAGTATTCATATAACCTATTTCAACTAGTTCAGGATTGATCATTATTGCTGCTGTTGTTGGTAGTAATGCCTTACCCTCAACCCATGGCAAGTGCCAATAGTGGCTATTTCGCAGGTGCCATCTCAGTCACTTGAATTCCTTACCTGATGATTGGAGGTAGAAAGATCCTTTCTCCTAGGTTCTCTCTCTCCTCTCTTGGTTCCTTTTTTAATTTATTTTTTACTATATTTGGGTGGACGAGAGAGTTTTTCAAAGTTAAATGTGATGAACTCTTCTATTTTATGTTTTTGATAGGGTTTGTCATGAAGCCTTCCATTTCTGTATTTTCTGCTAGCATATGCTTTATGCAGATGATTTCTGAAGCTTTGTTTTAGTTTCGATGTACATATATCAGTAGTGATACTCCATCTTGTTCATGATCAAAACTATGGTCTGTATGTACAATTCCACCGAAAAATAGTTGATAATTTTATTGATAGATTTTGTTGTTTTTATCACACCTGCAAATATATTTGACTTCAATGTTCTTTTTAGCTGTTTGCTAACCCTTACGAAAGCACACCTTGCAATGGAACTCATTAGGGAGAAAACCCCAGAATTGAATACCATGCCTGCCAAAGAGGAAGATACCTCTTAGCTCTGGTTGATGTAGATATGGATTTCTGTAAATTTGGTGGACTGTACCCTATTGCCTATTATGCTAGTTGGGTTGTATAATCTTCCAAGTGTGGACCTGCTGCATTTCAACAGTGAAGATATGTCTTTTTGTAATGTGTCCTACGACTTTAGAGGTCACTTTTCTAGAGATATGGTGGGTGGCTTTATGAAACTTGTGTATGTTTGAACTCAGGAAACTTTAGTAGCATCTATCTGCATTTTCCCCGGTGTCAAGAAATTGATGACAACTTCATCAAATCTATTTGTAACACAATATAGTGGGGACATCGATGATGATGTCATGCATTGCATAGGGGCAACATGGATGAAATGGAGGCTTGCCTCTAGAGTATCGTGTGATAAGAAGGAACCACATAAATTTAAAGGTAAGTTCTACAAAATGGTGGTTAGACCACTTTTGTTATAATGGGGTGGAGCGTGGGGCAGTCAAGAATTGACATGTTCAACAGATGTATGTTCTGGAGATGAGGATGTCGAGATGAATGTGTGCATATACTAGGAGTGAGAAGATAAGGAATGAAGTTATTCGGGAGAAAGTGGGAGTGGCCTGCATAGCAGACAAGGTGAGAGAAGCGAGATTAAAATGGTTTGAACATGTGCAGAGGAGGTGTGTCGATGCCATAGTTGGGAGGTGTGAGAACTTGGATTTAGGGGTTACTTAGAGGGATAGAAGTAGATTGAAAAAGTATTAGAGAGAGATAATTAGACGAATATGGCACAACCTCATATCACTGAGGACATGACCTTAGAAAGGAGTGGAGGTCGCGTATTAAGGTAGAAGGTTAGTAAGGGTAGAATGTTATCTTGCCTGTTTTAGGTTTTTCATAGGATTAGTCGTGCTGTTATGATTATTTTATTATTGCTCTTTGATTATTTTGCTACTTTTAATTGTTTCTCTTGTAGAATTGACATTGCTCTTCGTTTTAGTCCTTATTCTATGTATATTGTTTTCTTCTTTTACTTGGGCGGCGGATACATTTGAGCCGAGGGTCTTTCACTCTACTCTTTCGACACCCTACTTTGTGGAATTTCACTCAATATGTTGTTAAGGAAAATCATGTGAGACTTTGAACAATGAGGAAGGAAATGGATTTACTGAGATGATGATCCACCTATATTTTGCTTATGTTTTCCCCTTTCTGTTCCGCGTGATGGTTGTGCATGGGGGAACAGATTAATCTCCTTTAGAGCTCATTAATGAGTTGGCATGTAGGAGAATTTGAGAGAACGGTCAACATGCTTGAACCTTTTCTTTTTTTTTTCCATTGAAAAGTCTTGCATTTTGCCGGTTTAGACTCTTAGAATTCCTAGAAGTGGATAAGTTTACAGTTTACTTTTATCCAATCATTATTTCTGGTTTAGGGCTTCAATGCGCATTTATTTTGAAGATTGGTCTTGGGGTTTTCTGAATGATTTACTCACTTTTTTTTTGGTGAGAAAAGGTAACATGAATTATTTAGTCAGTTTTGACTGTATTTAAAGTCTCTTCTGCTTATTTGTTCCCTAATATGTACACCTCCTTGCACTTAACTTCCAAATATGTAATATGTGATTTATAAAAAGTTTGCCCAGTAATCTCTACAATCATCTCTAGGCATATCTGTTTGCACGAGTATCAGAATCAATAGCTAAATATTTAAACGAAAAGCATAAAAAATGCTAATTCACTCTACAGGTAGAAAGTTCACAAGTTTTGAATTATTGGGATCAGGGATGACATAGTAATAAAATTAATGATAGGTTGCGGACATATTCTGGAGTCCAATGGATTCAAATTGAGCAAGACCAAAACAGAATACTTGGAGTGCAAATTTAGTGTTGCGAGAGATGTGCAAATTTAGTGTTGTGAGAGATGAAGCAGATATTGAAGTGAGGATTCCCACTCAACCTATTCCCTAGAGAGAGCTTTAAATATCTTGGGTCTACCATCCAGAGTAGTGACGATATCGAGGATGATGTCATACATCGTATTGGGGTAGCATGGATGAAATAGAGGTTTGCCTCTGGAGTATTTTGTGATAGGAAGATACCACTTAAACTTAAAGGTAAGTTTTACAAATTGATTGTTAGATCGTCTTTGCTATATGGGGTGGAGTGTTGACCAGTCAAAAACTCACATGTTTAGAAGATGTAGGTTGCGAAAAATGAGGATGTTGAGATGGATGTGTGGACATACCAAGTGTGATAAGATTAGGAATGAGATCATTTGGGAGAAGTTAGGGGTGGCCTCTGTGGCAGATAAGATGAGAGAAGCGAGACTAAGATGGTTTGGACATGTGGAGATGAGTGCCGACGTTTTTGTGAGGAGGTGCGATAGATTGGATTTAGGGGTTATGCAGAGGGGTAGAGGTAGACCGAAAAGTATTGGGGGCAGGTGATTAGACAGGATATGACGCAACATCATATCACCAAGGATATGACCTTAGATAGAAAGGAATGGAGGTCGCGTATTAGGGCAGAAGGTTAATAGGCTAGTAGGGGTAGGATGTTTATCCTGCATTGTGATGTAGTTGGTTAGTAGGACTAGTCGCGGCTTTATATATTGTGTTATTACTGTTCGCCATTTATTTTTCTACTTTTATTGTATTTATAAAATTATCAATTGCTTTTCATCTCAATCGTTAGTCTCTATCTAGTATTTTTTTGCATTTGGAGCTGATATATATGAGTTGAGGATCTTACGGAAACAGTCTCTCTATCTCTATGAGGTAGAGGTAAGGTCGGTGTATATTTTATCTTCCCCAGTCCCCACTTGTGAGACTTCACTGGGTATGTTGTTGTTGGGATCAGAGATGACTCAGCCAGCCTATCAACTTTCCTAGTCCTTGCCTTTATTGTACTGCCAAGCATATTTCTTACTGATATTGTGCCTGTTTGAAGTAAATGAGAGATCCTTCACCTCTTGTAACATGAAAATGTATTGGTATGACTACATGTTTACCATGAAAATGAATTGATATAACTACATGTTGATCAGAGTGCTGGAGAAACCAGTGGATGGGAGAGACCCGAATGAAGTCACGTCTGTTTTGCGGATGAGGGGTTTGCCATTTTCTGCTGGCAAGGATGATATCATGGATTTCTTCAAAGATTTTGTGTTGACTGAGGATTCCATTCATGTCACATTTCTTTCTGATGGAAGGCCAACTGGAGAAGCTTTTGTAGAGTTTGCAAGCACTGACGATGCAAAAGCAGCCCTGGCGAAGGATAGGATGACTCTTGGAAGTCGTTACGTTGAGCTTTTCCCATCTTCAATCGAGGATATGAATCACGCCATATCAAGGGGGCGGTGATGAACTTTATTCTTCCTTAGGTAATAATCGTTATGTTGTAACTAGGGGATTTGGTAGTAATTTTCTGCGAGGACGCCGACATTTATTTTCATTACAGGAGATAGAAAGGACTATAAGGAACTTCTGCAGTTCATCTATTTGCTGTTAGTTTCATGAGTTTTATGGTGTCACTATTTCTGTGAAAAGTACTCATTAAACCTTTTACAAGAATATGTTGCTGCTTGATACTCATTATTTCAGTTCCACCATAAACTCATTATCTTTTTTTCTTTAATTATTATTATTTTTGTAGTGTAATTTGACAAGAATATGTTGCTGGAAATTTCAATGGCTCTATGTTGATACATTATAAGATACAAAATGAATTGTTATATCATTGATACAAAGTTAATTTTCAGCAGATATTTTTAAGTAAAAAGATTAGGATGGCATTTTAATTATCTATTAATTAGGACAACAAAGTACTAGTCTATTTAGCAAAAATGATGTAATAAGTAATCATAAACATCAAGGTAAATGGGTCAAATAAATAGAATAAAGTGATTATAGTCTTTTTAGGATAGATTAACAAGTAAATAAACAGTACATATTCCTTTTTTCTTCTTCTAAAATACACCCAACATTTGTGAATAGATGTAAAATTATTCCTTTAGAAGATCATTTACAACTTATTTTTTCATAACGAAGTCTGATTGAAGCAAGCAAGAGATAGAAGAATCCTCGTTCATAGATGTGATATGCCGCCAATTTATGCACACATCGATTAAGATTTTTGTCCTCGGTAATTATGTCTATCAAGATTCCACAAGTAGAAACAATAATACTTCAATCCTGAATCAACATTGTCACCAAGCACTATCCTCTTTGTTATTTACAATTATTTTCATCGATCAATATTATCACATCAATCACTCGTTAGTCGTTACTATCGGCAAGCATCACTATATATTGTCAACTATCATTACCAATCAACATCATTATTAGCAGCTATCACTATCATCCAACATAATTATTAATAATCATTCCGTCACTATTGACAAATATTACTATATATGACCAAATACCATAATCAATTAAAATTACTATCATTAGCTATCGCTATCATCTAATAAAATACTTAGCTAGCGGCCACCAGTTCCCACAACCGACCATCACTATTAATCACTACTACTAGTCAAACCATCACCACTAACTACTATCCACAACCATTACATCACACAAACACCTCTAACCATCATATATTTTTTTAATACTATTTTTTTTATATATATAATATTAGATTAATTAGTATTTTATTTAAATTTTATAAATGTTCATTTTCAAACAAAGATTAGTTTTAAATATTCAAATATTGAGGAAAAACAATCTTAATTATTCATTATTCGATACTTAATATAACATCTTAACATTCAAATATGTGTTTACATTCAAACTCTTTAATCTCAAGATAGTTATCTTAATATTTAGATATAGACATTCTAATATTAATATACACATCTTAATATTCATGTGAACATTTCAATTACAAATGTTCTAACCTTAACATTCAAATGCATGTTCAAATTTACACGTCTTAATCTTAGCAAAAAAAAGGTTAAATCACCTAAAAAAAATTCACACAGATTTAAATTATATTCTTCTTTTTATCTACAAGTTCTACCCAACCTTGGATGCTATTTGACAATTCCTTTTTTATTTTAAGGTAAAATGTATTTAAAATTCTATGTTAGCAAAAAAACAATGAAATCTAAACATGTCCATGCAGGATGTGTTTGTGTCCAGTGGAAAAAACAAAAACATGAGACATAGAATGGTATCAATTTAATTAAACTTAGTATTCCAAATTTCAGTGAAATGCACGTGTGCCTTTACAAAGTAAACCTAAGATTACCCTGACATTAAGGGGTATCCTAAGATCAATCTCTCCTATAAATAATGGCTGACTTAATTGGATTTTTATTTAATTTCTATTCTTCACCTTTTATATTATTTGAACTCTGATGAGCAAATTGATATAATTCTTTAAAAAAAATTAGTTTAAAATATATTTTACTAATGAAAAATATAATTAATTTTTTTATTTGCTACAATGGATAAGTAAAATAAAAATATAAATTTTTGATATATGGATCAAGTAAAATAAAATGGAGGAAGTATTAGATTATAAATCGAAAATATGCCTCCGACAACATACTTAGTATAGACCTATAAATAGAATCTGAGAAGTGTAGAATGCAAAGCAAGACATCTAAAGACTATTTTTGACATAAATTACTATATAAAAAGAGCGAATAAGCAGACAACTCTCCGTCAACGTGCCTGCTTGAGTTGTCTGCTTCTTCTCCTCCTTTATTACATGCGGCCCAATCAAAATATTTTGTGGATTTTGACGTGCTTGCTTCAGTTACTTAATTATATTTCTTCAGCTGCTCCAACTTGATTTTACAATAGTACACCTAACAAATTATTTCTTCAATTACTTCAACTGTGATTTTACTATATCGCCCTAATAAATTATTTTAAGTCTAAATAATAAATGACTTAAAATTTAAAAAAAATATTTAAAAAGCAGACAACTCTCCGTCAACATGCCTGTTTGAGCTGTCTGCTTCATCTCCTCCTTTATTATATGCGGTCCAATCAAAATATTTCATGAAATTTGACGTGTCTGCTTCAGCTTCTTAATTATATTCCTTCAGCTGCTCTAACTTGATTTTACGATAGTACCCCAAACAAATTATTTCTTCAATTGCTTCAACTGTGATTTTACTATATCACCTTAATAAATTATTTTAAATCTAAATAATAAACAATTTAAAATTTTAAAAATATATAAAATATTCTATCAACATCATATAAATTGAGATCATAAAATAAAAATTATTAGGACCGTATAGAGCACAAACTTCCCCTTTTCTAGTATAAGATACATACAATAGATAAAAGTTATGATGAAAGCATTAAATATTTTTTACTGTCAATAGAATATATAGAAAAAATAAATATAATAAAAAAATAACAATCATATTCTCAATAAATTAAAAAAAAAAACACTCGATTTATAAGTTTTTATTTTTAAAATCATGTTCTCAATACATAAAAAATATGTCACATCTTCTCAGGATAAGTTAATTTAAATAGTGGCTGACTAAATAGATTTTAATTAAAATGTAAAAGAAAATTCTCCTAATTTCACCGACAAAGATAGTTACTGGCATTTTGGCTACTTGACAAGTATGATATTTTCCTTTTTTTTATTTCTTATTTTAATTTTTTTTTGTCATTTTGTGTTTAATTAATTTCTATTATATTATTATAATCTCTGTGGATATGACCAAATTGCCAGCAACTGTCCTACATATAAAATTGGACACACTTGTCAGTGACCTTATCAATATCATAGGGACTTTGTTCTATGGATATGAACAAATAACTTTTAAAAAAATGTCTTTCCAACTTTTTTATATATGTGTCAAAATAGAATGATTCATTTTCAAATAATAATGTTTAATATTAGACTTAGTTATTGAATTTCCAAATATTAAAAGATATTTCAAATTATATAGTGGGTGGGGCAATTAATCAACACTCTTTATAGCTTCATGGCCACTTTTTTTTTATATCAAACTGTAAAATTTTCATTTAATCAAAGTAGCATAAATATATTATTAATTTTGTATGGATTCTGGAATTAGTTTTCATGATTAGCTAACTATCTATAAGACTCTTCACAAGGATTACTTAAATAGGGTAAGCATCAAAACGATCAAGAATTAACTTCCATTTTGGACGGGACTGTCCTTTGTTATGCACTTGAAGACATATTTCCTTCAATCTTTTGTCATTTGGTGTGTAATTTTACAAGAAACGTCTTGAATTTCTTCTATCCCAAATATGGTATACACGTGTTGCGTACAACCATCCTAAAATTTCAGTGTGTGGTCCACTTTTATGTGCTTTCCTCGACACCCATTGTAGTTCATCCTCCCAACTCCCTACTTGTCTAGGCCTTTTCATCCATGTCAAGAGTGAGCCCCATATCTTGGTGGAGTATTCACATTCAAAAAACAGATGAGAGAATAACTCTATTGATCATGTATTACTCAATATGAAGTCAGCAGGTACAAGTATACCCTATTTGCTTAGTCTTTCAATCGTAACGAGTCTCTGATGGATAGCCAGCCACAAAATGAACTGATGTCTAGGCAACATTCCTTTCTCAAGTGTGAGAAACTTTCAAGGAACTTTGGAAAATTATGGGTAGATTGATTTATACAGTTTCTTGATAATGAACATCCCGTGGTGTTACGCCCCGGGAGGGTACCCTTGTCATGACCGACACTCAGAAGTCATTGCTGGCTCCCAAGCGAACCACTTGACCTCATCACATTCATTCAATCAATATGGTAAACAAATCAGCAGAAGACGATGAAAGAAAAAAGAGGATAATCTAAATATAAAGTGTCAAGCAACTCAATATGACTAGTATGAAAGAAACTAGCCCGAAATATATATTCAACTCAAACAAATCACACTCTAGTCTGTGAGGCCTCTATCAACTGTTCAATAGTGCTAATGACAGATCCATGGCTACCTTAAATTGACATAAGCAAATCTAAAATCTAACTCTATAGCTAGATGAAATAAATAATTTGCATCCTCCGAGATTAGGGAGGACTCACCAATCAACTGAAAAGCGGGGAAAGATCCTCAAAGAAGCGCCTGTTGATGATCTCTAGTACATGTTTCTGCATCATGAAACGATGCAGTCCAAATTGACATTAGTACATGGAATGTATGAATATGTAAAATGACTGAATGAAACAAATATAGGTAGAATAATATAGAATAACATCAACTCAGAAAAATACTCAATCAGAATGTCAAATTTCTATCTAAAGCAAGAATAAAGATTATACAATGACCACTCAATTCCATTCCAATCCAATCCAATCCAAATCCAATCTAATTCAATCCAATCCAATCCAATCAAACCGACTCAGAGTACTATTAGTATAGAACCTATTTAGGAGTTTCTCTTATCCGACAACAATCACTTATGAGTCAGTGATCGTACAACAATCCCGTTGATGTTGCCACAACCGTCCATACCTTGTCAGGGTAAGAACAACTTGAATCCATCATGGATCCTGACAATCGAACAAGTCCTATATTATTTCAGGGACTGATCAACTCAAGAGGAAACATCTGACTTAGAGGTTTTATCCTCACCTACACTTGGCGGCGTAGTTAATGAGTCGAGTTAGATTTACCCTCGCTCAATTCAGTGCTCGATATTCCTCCCAAGACTCAATGCTCATAAACAATTAAACTCAATCAATCCGATTAGTGAGACTCATAAGAGCTCATATCAATCCATCAAATCAAATCAATTCTCAATCATATCTACAACAATTTGACCAATCAATCCTATCGACCTTTAAAGAATGAATTTGACAATCACGTCGGAGGACTATCTATTAGACCAATCTTTAGAGTTTAATTATGAAGACTCTTGGGACAATCAAGTTCTATCAACCTATCATTATGCTCACATCACAATCACTATCACAATCATGTTGTCAAGGCTTTAGACTCAATCCCTAGGTTCATTCATGCATTCTTTTATGAAATAACATATAGGGTTTATGAAATAACTCATGTAAAAATATTTATTCAGTAAATTAAGTTTGTGATGATCATCAATAATGTAAAATACATATGATGTATAAAATTTATAAGAAAACCTTCAATAAAACATACATGAAGACTCAATACTTCATCTATCAATCTATCTCAATCAAGGGGCACATGGAAGAATAATTTCAAGCTTTAGGTTAGCCTTACATGTCTGGTATGAAGTTTGCCAATCAACTTCACAAAAAGTTAGTCTCAATCCTCTGAACCCTAGTTTTTTCTCCTTTTTTTCGCTCAAAGTCTACACTTGGTTTTAGCGTATGGGACTTTAGAATGGGTTTAGGAACTTTTTTTAGATAAAAAAATGACCTATATTGGTCGTGGATTAAGTTTAGGAGGGGTGGAGAAATGTCTGAAATGCCCCTCGTAAGTTTTAAAATTTTGAACTTCGCTAGTACAGATCGGTGAACCAGGTTTGCGGCGTGGACCTGTCGCGTACCAGTATATTTTTTTCCAAAATTTTTTCGATCAATTTTCCAATTCCGTAGAAAATAAAGGGATCACAATCAAGTGTAAGTCCGCGACGCAGACATTTCACGCACTTTTCTGGAATTGCGTTTTCGCTTCGAAAAATTATCTTTCAATCTGGTTGCTCTAAAAATCAACCAGGATCATTTTTCCACACAAAGTTTCATATTGATAGCATTTTCGGACTCAGATTTGCCAACGGAGTTTGGGAAGACACGTTATATGAGCATCACTCATCTAGGAGTATTTTGGTAATTTTACCGGGTGTAACACGTGGTGTGTATACTTTTGCAATTCTTCAATCATATCCACATTTGTAAGCCATTTTCGAGCCTCAAAGATTTTCCTAACAAGCCAACACGCTTGTTAAGGAACTGGTATTTCATAATCCATCTTTGATGTAGAAGCTGTGAATCCATCGAACCCACATATTATCTTTCTTTAGAGCTACAACCAACAGGAGTTTAAATATGACTGCCTTGTTCCATAAATAGTAGTCTATTATACATAAACTTCTCACTGATTCATGACGAGAAATTAAAAATCTTTGTTCCTAGTAATGAAAGTTCCTTAAAATTAAGGTTGTGTAATATTATGAGGCAAATTTTTAGACGTACGTCTTGGATTCAAATACTGAAAATAGAAAAGATTTTGATAGGAAACAATTTTTCTTTACAAAAATTTTGATGTGAATTTAAATTAACTGATGTTCAATATAAATAGTGTGATTTTACTAATTCATGAATGACTAACTCCCCCCTCCCCCCCACCCCACAACACACACCCCAAGCCCTAGAAATGAGAATGATAATGTAAAATAAGTTGGTCATGGGATCATGGGCTTACTTCAATATGCACTGTTTTAGAGAAGCAATATTGAGATTAACGAGGAATGAACTAAATCCACATACATTAATCATAATTTGAGTTAATGACCTTTTCACTAAAGCGTGTTAACTTAACCGTTTGACTCATCATTAGCAACATTAATCATATATGCATATAGTAACCAAATATGTGTCTACGTAACGTTTATCTTGTTAATTAAATTTGTGAGGGTAAGACACACATATTAAGAAAAACATTTAAGGACATGATTTTAATCATAATTTTCATTTTTCTCCTTTATGCGATCATAAATATTATTTTGTAGGTAGTGTACTTTACCTCTAAAAAATATAAAATTTTAATAAATGAAAGAGCATATATGAAAAAAAGAAACTTCAAACATCCATCTTAAATTTTTAAACAATTCAATTATTTTGAACAATAAAAAAAGCCTAAAGAAAAAATATTTTTCTATTTATTTTGAAGCTTGAGTCAAATACATTGAAAATGACACAATAAGCTACTACTCTCTCCGTCTCATTTCATTCATGTCAGATGCACAACTGAAATTTTGAGATTCAAACTTTTAAATCTTGACCTAAATTCAAAAATAAAAACTTTAAATTTTTTGAAATAAAATTTATATATCTAAAACAAAATTAAAAATATTATAATTTTTAATAATTAATAACTTAAAATATTTAAAAAATTAATATATATAAACAATTTCAATTAAAAAAAATTAATTGACGACATAGAGAGTTTTAGCACAGTAATTGATTATTCACTTAGATAAGAGTAGACTAAATTAGAATATTTTATTAATTTTTCTGTTTATTTAAGCTTGGGATTCTTTTAGATAAAGGGAAAGAAAAAGTGTCTCCAATTTGAAAAATTTGCTTAATTTAAGGTTTCATAATTAATCAAGTAGTATCAACTACCACCATGGGCAACGGGCAGCCTGCCCAAACGTCACCTTAATTTGAAAGTTCACATTTGTATGCGTACAAGTTTACTTTAATTTTAAAAAAAAAAAAAAATATTTGAGTGAAAATTATTAATTTAATTTTTGAAATATTTTTCAAATAAAAATATTTTAAATATCAGGGCGCAATAAGGGCAGTTCCTTAGGGTGTATTTGGTATGGATGATTTTTAAAATTATTTCCATCATCAGTAACGAAATCAAAATTTTCTTTAAGGGGATTCAAAATTTTAAGAAGTAGACATACGAACTAATCGAACAGGGTTCGATATCTATTATATATAGACAAAAAATTATTTTTTCATATATAAATAGTATAATTTTTCATCGAGAAAGTTCTGCTAATTATTATGTAGTTCTATCATTGTTTATATAAATATTAAAATTATATATAAATATTTTTAGAATAATATCTTCGGATCATTTTACCATGTAGGCCAAGACATAAATGAAAAAAACCATCTTTTTTTTTTGAGAAAACATTTTCTGTAGAATTCTTTTTTCTTTCCTAGTACCAAACACACCTTTAATAATCAATCACCACCTTGGGCAACGGGCAGGCTGCCCGAATCTTTCCATCAATCAATGTATATATAACCCTAATCAAAATCACATGTAAATAAATTCAATTCCTTTTTTCTCCTTCTTCCACATTTCCTCATTAGGGTTTTCTTTTTTTCCTTTCTTCAAAGCTCATTGCAACTCCATTATTTCAATATCATTCTTCTTCTTTCTATTAAGGTCATTTTAATATTTAAAAAAAAAAACTATTTTAATTTCAATAAATTAATATATATATATAGGTACTAGCTTGAGATAAATTAAATTTGATCTCATCAACACAAGTATAGTGCAAGTTTCCTTTTTACTTGTTCTTTCTTTTTCTTGAGTACTTGGTGTTCCTAAAAAAGATAATTTCCTTCCAAAGAGGTATCCCACTAGTCTTTTCCTTACTTTTTCAGTCAAATTTTTTTTAAGGCCTCTCTTTATAAAGTAGTCTTCCCAATCTTTCTAGAAATATATATATATATTGATAGCTTATGTTAGTGGTGGTAGTTGTATTCTAGCTAAAGCACTATAGCTAGTACTTAGTCCTACTCTGGTATATTTCACTTCTTCGACATCTTACTGAGTTTCCTTCTCATCTTTTTTCGAAGCCTGTATCATGCAAATTCATGAGTTGAAGTCTAACTCATCATCTACGTTTGTGATATGATATATTCTGTTTCTCCGACATCTTACTGAGTTTCCTCCCTATCTTTTTGTGTGTAGTACTCTAGTGCAAATTCATGAGTTAAGTCTATTTTGCTTCTCCTGAGTTTCCTCTCATTCCACCTACATCCAAAACTCCAAGAATATCATTTTCATACAAACTTAGGTTATTTTGACCAATCAACACCCTCTAATAATGGGTCCTTCGAGTAGTACAAGAAGAACAAGAACAAGAAGTGGAAGAAATTCAACTACAACTACTCTACCAAAGAAGCAACAAGTGAAGAAGAAACAACCCTTGATGAAGAAAAACAAAGAAGAGATCAAATATTCATCAACTATTATTGATTCTCCAAGTAAAGAATCAACAAATTCATTGAAGAGATCAATATCAAATGATGAAATGGATAATAATAATATTTGTTCAACACCAAAAGCTGAGAGATTTAGAATTCCAGAAATCAAGACATGTCCTCCAGCACCAAAAAAGAGAAGAATGATTGATTCTTCATCATCATCAAGTAATTCATCATCATGTCATTCATTGAGAAGAAATCCAGTTACTTTTTTTGCTCCACCAGATTTAGACCTCTTCTTCTTCATAGCACTTGGTGATATTCCAGTTTGAAATAAAGTTTGTGTAATCATAATACATATAATATGGAAACAAAGATATCAACTTTATGTTGATTTCTTTTTAGTTTTTGGATTGTTTTTTTCTTTTTTCATGATCTTAGAAGTATGTAACTTTGGTAGATCAAATATGGTGAGAATTTTGAGTTTTAATTATTTGAGTGACTTTAGCTAGCTAGCACCTAGGTTTTTATTTTATTTAGACCCTTTGTGCTAATTATCAGTTTGGTTTTGTTTCTTTTTTTGTAATGGAAGGCATGCTAATTAATAGTCAAATATAGTTATGGTTGTACTACATTTATTTGTTCTTGAATGTATTGCTGACTCTTTCTTGGGAGATAATTAATTATATGTAAGTCATGTTAATTAATTAGTCAAATATATAAAGTTATGGTTGTACCACCCTTATTTAATTTGTTAATTTCTTTGTTCTTGAATCATGTATTGCTGACTTTTTTTGGGGGGTTTAAAAAAGTGGAATTATAATTAACTGTATTTGATGTATATAATTAAGTTTCTTACTAGAAGCCTAGGATTCTTCACTTTTTGTTGTAAAGTCAGCCAATAACACAAAGGGGTTTACCTTGCCAATTATTTCTTATACTCTGTTGAAAATAATTATAGTTTTTAATTGTTGAAAGTCAGATGGAATCATTTCATAATTTTTTTTAATTATACACAATAAGTTAATTAATCCATATGATAATAGTAGTGTAATATTGTGTTCCTACATTTATATTGCACTAAAATTGACTTTTCATGTAAAAAATTTATCTCTTGGCCTAGGGCCCCTCAAAAGGGGACAAATTAGTGGAAATCTAAATGTTCATATTTTTTAGTGACCTCTTATAATTACTCACAAATTGAATAAAAGAAGGTAGTTTTTCTTAGATTTCGTATATGTAAAAATGAATTTTTTTTATGAATTAAATAAAAAAATCTACAATAAAAAAGCCACACTATTTCTTCAGAGTAGATTGAGAGCATGGAATGACCAAAGAAGAATATTGCTACAGTTAAAAGCCACACTATTTCTTCTGTGAATTTCATCATCTTTCTTTTTGAAGTATGTACTACCCCCATGATATATGCACCATTTTAGATAAAATAAATAAAATTGAAAAAATGAATAAAAAATATGCGTTTATTAGTTATGTTTGTCCCTAATTATACTATAAGGTCAAATACGTCTTTATCATACTCTTCTATTGAGGTGATTGAACACCACGTAGCATGCCACCTCAGTACCCTTTTTTAATTATTTTTAGAACAAAGTAATAAATTTGGATTTATGAGTTAAAAAATCAGAATAATATATATATAATTAACTAAATACTTTAGGGCACCCCTATAAAGATTTCTACAAAAGGGTCTCTTACCAAATTCACTTTTAGAACAACCAGTGATGAAAAAAATGCTTCTCATAAATATTTCTTTTTAGATGCAGTATATATATATATATATATATATTCTTGAAATTTAATTTTTTATAGGAGACATAATGTATAAAAGGAACTGTGGAAGTAAAAATGAACTAATTGGTTCTTTATCTTCTTTAAAGTACTTTTAATCAAATCAGGAGAATTAAAAAAAAAGTTTTGAGTGCCACTAAAATCTTAGTTCACAAATTACACGGAAGAAATAATCTGTACTAGACAAGTCTGATGCGATAAGCTCAATCCTTGATTATATATATATATATATTAATTATAAATAATATATTTATATTTTTTTAATTGAATTTAAAATAAAATATATTTCAAGTAAATTATTGAGAGGAAAAAAATTATAAAATATTAAAAGGGGATATGATTGTGTCAGATTTGTGGGTATCTGTGTGTCTGACCTTAGCCAACATTATTAAGGGAATCCAATGAAAATTGCTCGTGCGGCTTGTGATCATTGTTATTCCCTAAGAGAATCATATTTATTCTATGCTTTCATATTTTAGTTTTTATTCTTCGTTTAACTTATAAATATAAATATGATAATATCGATTAGTTTATGTCTAACTCGACTATTTTATTAATGTGAACGTATTTGATGAAATATAATTTTATATTTCTTTTAAAGGAGGGTTTTGCACTTAAGAAAATAGAATTTTTAGAGACCATTGGTTAGCTAAGGAAAACAAATTGATTGTATCGTTAACTCACGTACAATGATCAAATTTCATCTAGTTGTTAAGGATTTTTAGTAATTGAATTTTTAATTAGGTATTAGTTTTTAACGGTAGAGCTTTAGTGATTGGTGATGATCGAATTTTTAACATTAGAGCTTTAGTGATTGATGATGATCGAATTTTTGTCATTCATTATTGACTAATAATGATCAGATTAAAAGTTTTAATGATGAAATCATCTCTCGCTAAAAGTCTTTTTTCTTATAATGTTGAAATTCGTGATGTAAATATTGAATATAAAGTTGTCAACATTTTTTTTATAATGTTGAAATTTGTGATGTAAATATTGAATTTTCACCAAATATATAAAAGTATCATTCTTTTCAGATCGATCAAAAAGAATAATAAGAATATTACATAAATTGAAGCAGAGCGGAAGATTTTTTTTTTTTTTTACTAATATAGATATCAAGTGATCATTCCATGCATTAAGAATTAATGAGATAAGAAGATATATATTATTTTAGTCTTTCTTGAATTTAATTAATTAAAACTTGATTTTTCATAATTTTATTTAGCTAGTCGACCTTGAGTGCTATTATAATATTTTATGCTTTTATTCAACAAAAAGATAATGTAAAAATATATATATGTAGGAGCACTACAAGGGTGTGATGATCATGACTACAACTTGATGGAAATTTATAATTTCCTTGTTATTATATTATGCATGTAATCATTTATCAATTTTGATGATAGAAAAATGGAGTGCATAAATTAAGACCAAATAATTATTTTTGTTGTTCTGCCACTACATATATATATATGACTATACTCAATTCAGGTGCTTTAAATCATATGTGAGTTATGTCATTATAGCTAGATTATGTGTTTGGGAATTATCTTTTGATTAATTCATTTAATTTGAACATTAGTTTAAGTTTATACATTTTTCATGAAAAATTAAGTTGTTACTAAATGTAAAAATATTTTTTTTTTGAAATAATTAAAATTATTTAGAGTGTGAATTTTTTACCTAAACTATCACTCAATAGTAAGCAAAATACTTTTCGACTAATTTCTAATTATGTGTGTACACTTTCTCTTTATTTATTTAAAAATGTTGCCCATGACACTCCACGTGAAAAAATAATTTCATCGTGACAAATCTAAATAAATTAATATTACCATATAAATTAATTTATTTTAATCGTGATACCTACTATGTTTCTCCACCATCTAAATCATGGTTTCGTGTCTATCGTGGCATCAATATCTCAAATTTTAAAAGTGAAAGTTTAGAATTTTAAAGAAGTCAATTAAAAATATATTAAAAAATTAATGTGTGGACAAATAGAGTCACTATATATGCAAAGTGGACGAAAGTTTTATAGATAAATTAATGCACCTAGAAATATTTTTGGGTATACATTTGGTCTAGTCAACGTCTAGATGTGTTTTGCTAACCATTGTACGATAGTTTATATCTAAATTATTATTTATTAATTTAAGACACACACCTAAAATATTTTTTTTTAATTTCATATCTAAATTATTGAAAGTTTGAATTTCATATATAAATTATCACTTATTAACTCTCTTTTATTTAAAAAACTCTGCCACATGAATAAAATCTCTTTTATTTAAAAAGAAAATCTTATCACATGGCATTTGACATGAATAAAATATTTCACCTGAACAAAAATTAAACAAGCTATTAATATTAGTTAAAATTAAAGATAAATAAAGTATCACAATCCCTCAAAAAATAAAATTTAAAATATTTTCGGTACCCCCACTTCACTATCTCCTCCCCCACCCTCCATTTTTTTTAAATTTTTTTTGGAAAAATATCTTAATTCAACTCCCCCCTCCCTCCCCAAAAAAAAAGAAAAAAGAAAAAAGTTATTTACCTTCCACTTTCATTTTCTTTATTTTTCTTGTGTTGTGTTAGAAAATATTTTTTTCCTACCCATCTCCACCACCTCCTACCACCCTACACCCCACCTTTCTCTCGGCGGATTCATTTATTTTTTTAATTTTGTTTTAGAAAAAAATCTTATTTCATCCCCCAATCCTCACACCTTCCAATTTTTTTTAAAAAAAATTCTATCTCACCCCACTTAATTCTTCGCTCTTTGCTTTTTATAAAAAAAATTATATTAAATATATACATATATTTTAAGAAAATTATTTTCTAATTATAATACGTGTTAAGATCGATTAGGTCAAGAGAACATTTTCTTCATAAGAGTCAACAAGGAACAACCAAAGGGAAAAGTTTCCTTCCTTGACATACTTAGAAAGAAAAACTATTGAGATATAAATAATCCAAATATAATTGTTAGAGCTTCTAACTTACAAGTTAGATAATTTGTTGGGGTAAATGTTTTTCACAACGTTTTGAGACAGAATAACTAAAATCTACTCTCTTTTATATATTCCAATCATGATAATTTATTGGGGTGTATTTTTTGTCATTTACAAAGAAAATCAAAGATTTACAACCACGTAAGAGTAGTCAGTCAAACATCTTTCATCGAAAAATTAGATCATGTATATAGGTAAAATATTCATTATTGTAACACTCTAAGTTATCCTAGCTAAGATCAAATAAAAAATTAAAGAAAAATTTTCAAAATGTACTATGGTGAACCAGGTCCGCTTCGCAGACCTGGACAATATTTTTGGAAAATTTAATTTTTAGAAGAGTTTCTTAACCAGAAGAATGCACGCCAAGTCCGCAAATTTTGGTTCAAATTTTTTCATCGAAAATTATTGAAAAAAATGAACTGGGATGGAACCAGTTCGCATCGCACACTTATTCCATCATGTGCCCGATTTTTAATTTTTAAGCAGCACAATTCTCGTCCTTTTTCACCCATCCTTGACTAAAACTTTGTTGTTTTCAGGCTAGTTTCGCCCCAATAAGTACAGTTTCTCTCAAAATTACGTACTTTATTTTGAGAACAACGATTAGGGAGAAAAAGGAGAGAGCTAGAGTTGATCAAGTTCTTTAAATTCTTTAAGAACATCTTTGTGTCCAGGTATAGAAGGCCCCCAAAAGCTAAATTAAGTCCGAACTAGTATCTATTAATTTCTATTTTTCATCCAATTAAAGTGTGAGTTGAGTTTAAATTTTCTTGCCTTTGTTTTGGGTAAATTCTCTCAGATTGTATGCATAAGTTATTTTTCTTGAAGTTAATTGTGAATTTAACTGTCAAAAATATTGAGTTAAGTTGTGAAGCTAAGAAATTTTGATCATATTTACATCCTAGAGAATTCATGAAAATTATCAAGTCCAAAGTCTGAGTTAAATAAGAAGTTTGTACATCATGATTTTTGCATATGCTGTATACTTTAAATAGCTATATTGAAAATTGAGTTGAGGAGTATATCTATGTTTTGTGCATTTCACTGAACCGAGATTATGGCCTTTAAAAAGATAAGACAAGTTGAGAAAGTTAAAGTTGACCTGAGTTTCAAAGTGATTAAGTGAATTAATGGAGTAATTTCACTCTTAAGTAATGAGTATAATAAATCATATGAGAGTAGTATTGAGCACCAATATGAGTAAGAGTAATAACAACTCGAACTCATAAACTACATAGCCACGTAGGATAGGATCGTACCAAATATTTATATGACTTATCACTTGCCTCTGAGAAGACTTATAAGAATATGAATCCATAAGTTAAGTTCGTCACTTACCCTAGCAAGGTATTAAAGCAAGACGAAGTATCATCACAAAGCTCATAGTGATGGTTATTGGTTAGAAAACTCTCCAAGTTAAAGTATGTTATTTTCATATATTAAGTTATATTTATTTATGCATTTTAGTAACTTTATTCTTTCTATTTTATCTAGTTGAATGATATGGATGGATCCGAAGAAGGCTATAATAAATGTTTCCTAAAATTCAATAACTTTATTTCTTTTTTAAAAATCTTAACTTTGTTTTGAAAAAAAAGAAGAAGGTTATTATAGTCTTTTTAATGTTTGTGTCTTTTTGGGCCAAATTTTTGTGGCCAACTAGCATCACTCTTTTGAAATATTTCATATTTTAACCTCTTTTTATGAAGAGCAATAATATAAGAAAAAATTAATTGGAGTTAAGCCTTTGAGTTGAACATATCCTGAGTTCCTTTTCGGTCATTTTACATGCTTGTGGATTTCATATTTTGACATAGTTTTGACCTGCATCATTTTATGATGCAAACATAGGTGATAGAGATCCTCAATAGGCATCCCATGAAGATTTAGCTTTCCTACCTAGTTATCAGTGATGCCTCCTTGCAGTTCGAGGCACCTTATGTCTTTATTTCTCTAAGTATTGTTTATTTCTGTTGAGGTTGCAGTGGACTTGTCACGGTGTTGTTTCAAAGTCAGTCCTTAAAGGCTTCATGGACTAGTTAAATAGTATTATGATTTATCTCTTTCAGATTGTCTTTAAAACAACTTTAGTTTGCCTATTATTATTTAAGTCTTTAGTAGTATTATAGATATATTGTCGAATTCTAGCCCATTCCTTATTGTTTGAATCTTCTGCTAAGTAATACAACTAGTCCAAGTGGTTTGCTTGGAGCCAAAAATAGTTTTTGAGTATGATAAGCTCGTTTCGTGCTTATTTTAAACTCATAATCTAAGTGTTTTTGTTCAAAATTGTTAAAAAAGTCAAGGCATATTAATTCTTTTGTTCAAGTATATTTTAATATGTGTAAATTGTATAAGCAAAGTTTGTTCAAAAGAAAATACAGGATTAAAAGCAAAATG
>JBCEWC010007598.1:0-21182 GCA_038996855.1 Solanum aculeatissimum | reverse complement strand
TTTCTCACTTAGAACATTTTTAGGAGAAAACTTTGAATAAAATTAAAGACCCTTATTTGTGACCCCCACATAGGATATACACGGTCGGGACTCGCATTTGCGGACCTCGAGGGGTGCCTAACACCTTCCCCTTAAGGTAACCTGAACCCTTAACTAGACTCTGGTTAAGTTTAACCTTAGGATTAATTTTAGGCCTAGAATGGTGTTCTAATGCACCTCTATTCATTAAATTACGACTCTTCAATTTAATCTTCAATATTCAAAAATCCCAAAAGAGTCGTTGCCACGACGTCGTCCAGGTTCCCTTTTTCCGCCAGGAAAAATGGGGCGCGACAGGGTGTACCTGTGATGATGCGCTCCAAGGCCTCTAAAGCATCTGTTTCTATTTGCAGGCTCGTGAAATTGTGTTGAATTGCGAGTTGTAGTCCACTTCTAATAGCCCTCAATTCTGCCTCCAAAGGGTTGGTTAGAGCAATAGCACTATAAAAACTCATTAGCCAGTTTCCATTGTGGTCTCTGAAGGTTCTACCCAAACCTCTTAGCCCTGGACTTATTTTCACTGCCCCGTTAGTATTAAATTTTATTGTGTCTTCCTCAGGAGTGTTCCATTTCACATAAATGAGGCTGGCATTGAGTGTGTGGGGCAGTGGCTTTGGCCGTTAAGGAAATATGCTCAATTGCCCTCCCAAACGTTTCCTCAATGTTGATTGGGTTTTTTTTGCCAAACACATTTGAGTTTCTTGTGTTCCAGATTTTCCAAAGGCAAAAAGGAAAGAAAGTACCCCACTTGAGATTAGCATACACCCGCTCATGTTTAATGGACTTCCAATGGACCATCCAAGAAGCTTCATTGAGGGTGCTTCTATTAAGGGTGTTTATGAGAGGCTTTCTCTGATGGACCTCACCCCAGAAGGCCTTGCAATGCAACATTAAAAAAAGAGGTGAGAAATGTCCTCTTTAGGGTGACCGTAGAGATTGCAAGCAGGAGATAAGGCCATACCCAAAGTGCTAAGCCTATGGTTTGTTTTGGTTCTTTTGTGATGGAGAATCCATAGGAAAATTTTTACCTTGTTAGGGATATTAGCAACCCAAACTTGTTTGAAGTCCTTGTCCCTAGGAGAGTCAACAATGGGTTGATTTTCTCTCACAATGTGCGAGTAGGCTGAAGAGGTAGTGAAGACACCATTAGCGGTTAGTCCTCAAACCCTTTTGTCCTTCAAGGTGGCAGTATCATTGTCGATAGAATCCTCAATGATATTGTGTCGTGGAGGGGGAAGGGTGATCAAAAGGATGTCCAAGTCCCATCTATTGTTCCTTCTAAGGTCAGCTCCTAACAAGTTATATTCCTCCTCTTTCAAGGGGCGTTGTATACTCTGCCTAATGGGGGTGGTAAGGTATCCAAATAACGTTTACCTGGGAGCCTTTATGTACTACCCATCTTGAGGCACCAGAGATGTCTTTCCAGCCCTCTTGGATATTTTTTCCAATTTCTCGAGATAACCCTATGGTTGGGCTCTGTCATAGGATGGCTTTTGTATTTGCTTTGTAGGAGGAAGCTCCCGAGCTTATTAGGATTTTGACTCAGTCTCCATGCAAGTCCACTAATGATGGCCTAGTTTCTCACAATAGTTTTGTGGATTCCTAGGCCTTCTAGTTCCTTTTCTTAGGTGACAATATCCCTGTTTAAGAGGTGCATTTTCTTCTTCTCCCGGGAAGAGCCCCAAATAAAGTCCCTACTGATTTTTTCCTTGGATTTTGTAACTCTTTCAAAGATTTTTATGTAACTCATGACATGGGAAAGGATACCACCAAGTGTAGCTTTTGCTAGAACTATTTTTCCATCCATGTTCAAACTGTTGGACTTCCATCGAACAAGTTTGCTCCTCATGTTATCTATGAGATATTGGAAGTCATTGTTAATTGGCTTTTTATTAAAGATGGGAAAGCCATGATACTTTCCAAAAGACTTTTTCTCTTCAATTCCTAGAGATAGGATGCATTGTTCCCTAGTTTGGCTGGTACAATTTCTAGAGAAAATGATTCTGGACTTGGCACAGTTAACTTTTTGGCTAGAGGCTTTCCTGAAGTGTTGAAGGGTAGTAGCAATGATGTTGTAGTTTTTTGCATCAACTTTTGCAAAAAGGGTAAGGACATCAGCAAAGAAGAGGTGAGAAAGCTTTGGTCCTACTCTGCTTATCTTGATGAGGTCCCATGTTGAAGTCCTACAGAGTTCTGAATAGATCTAGAGAGCCTTTCCATGCACAGGATGAAGAGATAGAAGGACATCGGATCTCTCTGTCTGATCCCTCTAGTGGGTTGGAAGGGTTCTGACTTCCTACCATTGATTAGGTTTGAATAGTAGGAGCGGAGATACAGGAAATAATGAGCTTGAAAAGCTTCCGGGGGATTTTGAAGTACTTCAAGGTGTCTTTGATGTAAGACCATTATATCCTATCAAAGGTTTTCTCCAGATCAATCTTGAGGGCCATTTTCCTTGATACCCCTTTCATTTTTCTAAAATGAGATATAACCTCTGAACAATAATGGCATGGTTAGAGGCTCTTCTATTGGCAAGGAAACTAGTTTGGCTCTGGCCTATGAGGGAGGAAAGGAGTGGTTTGAGTCTGTTGGCTATGATTTTGGTGACCACTTTATGGATAGTGTTACACAATCCTATAGGTCTGAAGTTCCTAAGGCATTGGGCATCCGGGGTTTTAGGGATAAGGCAGAGCAGTGTAGTGTTGGCTTCCGGGGGAATGGTGTTTTGGTCAAAGACCTTCCTGCAGAACTCAATGGTACGTTTACTAGTGATATCCCAAAATTTCTGGTAGAACAAGGGGTGCAGCCCATCAGGTCCCGAGGCTTTGAGGACTTGAAGGATTTAATTGTTGTGAGGACCTTATTGTCCCTAAGGCCCTTACCATATGTAGGGTTATGGTAGGCCTCTAGGGTGGCATTGCTATGGCCAGTCCTGATGGAGCAGTAGTGGTCAGTGGTGTAGAGGCTTTTGAAGAAACAGATAGTATGCTTATAGATCTCCTTAGGTGAATCGAGAATATTCTCAAAATCATCTTCCAGAGTAGTAATTTTGTTTCTTCTTCTTGTGAGAGTGGCTGTGTAGAAAAACTTAGTGTTTGTATCTCCTTCACAGGTCCAGGTGATTCTAGACGTGGTTAGCCAAAAGTCTTTCTCTGCTTGAAGTAATCTATCATACTTATCCAAGAGTTCTTTTTTCAGATTTTTTAGGAAGGAGCTATGAGGATAACTATTAGACTTCTGGATACCATTTAGTCTGGCAAGGGTTTCTTTCAGTTGTTTGAAGATGTTTCCAAACACCTTCTTATTCCAGGTAGTGGCATCTTCCTTGAACTTGTTGATAGATTCCAGGAGGTCACTTTGGGGTGAGAGGGAATAAAGGACCAGGTCCCTAAAGGAGGGGTCGCTACACCACATGGTCTCCATTATGAGGGGTTTAGGGATTCTAGGGCAAGTTCTAGAATTAAGGTCTACTAGCATTGGGCAGTGCTTAGACTTGGTCCTAGGGAGATGTGAGACAAGGGAGTTGGGGAATTTCTTTATCCACTGGGCATTTGCTACATACCTGTCCAATCTTTCAAAAATGAGATGGGTATGAAATCTATACCTTTTGTTGGTCCAAGTGAATTTTTGTCCCGTAAAGCCCAGGTCTATCGAGCCACAACTTAACAGGCAATTCCAAAAAAGCTTAGCCCTATTTCTACTGATAGTATTTCCTCCTAGTTTCTCACTATCATGTAGAACCTCATTAAAATCTCCCGCAACTAACCACTCAGCATTACAAGATTTGGAAATATTGAACAAATCATTCCATAAGTTAGTTCTTGTTTGGAAGTCCGGGTTAGCATAAATTGTAATAAAATAACAAGAGTAGTTATGAGGGATTACCTTGACTAGGACATGGATTCCTTATGGAGTGACAGAAATGTTGTCTAGCTTCAAGAGGTCCTCCTTCCATATGATCACTATTCCACCAGATAAGCCATCAGCTGAAGATTGAACGAGTGCATCAAAATTCAGGGAATCTGTTAGATGCTTATGTTTGGACATCTTGGTCTCTAAGAGGACAAGCATAGCAGGCTTATGGGCCTTTACCAGAGGCACAAAATACCTCCTGAATATAGCACTATTTTCTCCCCTGGAATTCCAAATGATAAATTTCATCATGGTGTGATTGTGGGTGATCTCCAATACCTCATTTCCTTTCTCTAACTGAGGTGGCTTTGTTGGGTTCAAAGACACTGTCGTTGGTGAATCTTCATTCTTATTCCTGATGTTCAAGGTGAAGACTATCAACTGACTCGGACATTGAAGTAGAACCACTGAAGGAATCGCTTCGTCAAATTCCTTGATCATCAGTTTCTCCAAGATGAAGGCCTCTAGGAATTGTTCTTCTATCTTTACCAATAGTTCCTCCATTTTCCTGTTGTTTTGCCTTAGCAACTCTATGGTTGACATTTCCTTTACTTGTGTATGCTCATTTTCCATGGTTTCTTCTTGACGTGTCAGCATAGTAGATGCCATCGATGGGATGAACCTCAGGCTTTAGTTGTTCGGGAAATAGGGATAGAAGGGGAAGAAAGGGAGGGTGAGAAATGTCTGACCCATTAACGCTCCTAGTTCTAGTGAATTCGTTGAGTTGATATTCCCCACCAATCCATTCCTCCGTATTGTCTCCATCTATATCTGCATTCCCAGGCCTTCGATTGCATGGTCCAAGCCCTCTTTGACAATTTGAGCTGGGTAGGTCGGGTCTTGAACCAAGATTGATATTGGTTGTTCCCCCACCATGGTGTGGAATGTTAGTTGCCGATCCCTGAGGCCCATTTCCAGCCAAGAAGTGGCTTGGTGAGTCGGTGGCAATGGCGTTGATTTGTGGGTTATTGGTGTGATCGGAGCATTTGGAGTGGGCGTCTTGTTCGATGCTATGGTAGGTGGTATACGTGGTGTGAAGTCCACCTCATCTATGTATTAATGGTTCCTTCCCTTCTCTATAGCTTGGAATATTACTGATATCTTTTGACGGGACTTCAATGGTCATGTCAACTACATCGGAGCAATGATTATTTTTCCCAGTATAGTGAACACCTTGCATCGGAGAAGATTGTGAGGGAATGTTTGATACTACCTCTTCTCTGGTAAGTGTTTTTCAATCTTCGTGGGGCCATGCAAAGATTGAAGAATTAATTTTTGTATATGGGGATTGTTATCAGATCCTCTTTGGATGAAGTCCAAATCTTGCTTTGAAGGAAGAGTAGATTTGTTATTAATGACATTTATGACCATTCAAGGGGAGGTAGTTGGGAATTAAAGAATGAATTGCGTAATTTTAATTTTTCAAAATCAATGGCATAATTTTGTTGAAAATTCCTAACTTGTTTTGAAAGATTTTTCCATCCATCATAAAACCCTCATATTTCTCACGAAATTGCAAGGGGAGGGTTGTTAGGCATGATTTGTATTGGCGTTTCAAAAGTCGTGGTGTGAGGCGAGATGTTTTACGTAATACATAACGTGATGTAAACCCCGAAACGTAGAATGTAAACTTCATAGATCTATGGGTGTATATATCATATATTCTCATTACTTCTAACGCAATTAATATTTACAATGAAATTGCACGGAAAGAATTGTTAAGCATGATTTGTATCGATATTTCAAAAGGTGGGGTGCGAGGCTAGACGTTTTACATAGTATAGAGTGAAACATAAACTCCAAAATAAAAGGCATAAATTCCATGGATTTAGAGGACATATTTGATGATCCTTTTTACTTCTCACAAAATTGACTGAAGAGGATTTTTAGGTATGGTTTGTATTATATTGTCCTAGATTATATTAATAATAAATAGTTTGAATAGATTATATGGTCTCTTATTGTCACGAAACAATCATATGAAGAATAAATTTAGAATATTAGTATGAAATATTGATAAAGTTGCATTACATAATTTAGCCAAGGTTTTTAATACTTGTCTAAATTTGCTCAATTTTGTACCTTCCTTCCTAATGAAACTCGATCATTACTAATAATAGATTTTTATTTATTTTGCTTTCACAAACTCACACCAAAGACAAATTTTTTTTTTGCCTCATGAAAAATCGATTAGACTCATCTACTCCATTTTCAATGGGATTGAATTTTCATTCTAAAAATCATCTCAATAATTCACTTGATCTCTATCTCAATCGAATTACCAAAATACTTATTTTCCACCTTACTTCATTATGAAACTCTATTATTGCTAACAATATATTCTTATTAATTTTTCTTTCATAAATCCAACAGAGAATTGGTGTTCAACCATTGTTGAAGTTTAAAGTTTCAAAATCAAATTTTCGTAAAAATGATCAATTACGTTTTGAGAAGCCTAAATCTGAAACTTTGGATGATTTTAGTATACTCTTATGTGTCTACATATTTTATTGTGGATTTGAATATGATATGAAATTTACTTAATGCTCATATCCATATTTTCACTCTTTTTGGTGATTCAATGATTATTAATAGAGTTTGTTGTTCGTGTGTGACAATGTTCATAGGATATAAAACCTGAATAGGATTATTGATTTTACATATGGTTAATTGACTTTGATATTAGTTGCAAGATCAACTTAGTAAAGGATTTGTTTGTCTGAATGTCTATTTATGGGATGCTCTTGTTTGTTTTATAAAGAAGAAGGACAAGAGTATGCAAATGTGCAAGATCCACTTGATAAAGAGTTTATTTGTTTGAGTAACTCTTTATCTTGTATTTTTTGTAAAGAAGAAGGATGGAAGTATGTGAATGTACATTGATTACCACTAGCTAAACAAAGTGATTATCTAGCATAAGTATCCCTTCCCTATATAGACGATTTATTTGATCAGTTTCAAGATGCATCAGTTTTCTCCAAGATTGTAATGTCCCACATGTTAAAAAGGTCAAATTATGGAATAAAGGTGCAAACTTGGTTGCTAGTGTAGGGATGTACGAGTCCTATCTATGGTCCATGGATAGATTTACGGGTCGTAGATAGGTCTCATGGATGAGAGAAGAACTTGGTGAATATTTGAAAGTTAGGGTTGAATGAACAAAGGGTCTTTACAGACCATGAAAATACCGACAAGTAGTGAATTGAGGTCGTGGTTTAGAGAAGGTTGCAATAAGGTTTAACAGGACGAGATCACTTATGGGTCATGGTCTAATTGACGAGCCATAAATAGGGTCTGTGGTTTGAGTGCAGAGAATATAAAAATTTGCTAATTATTGGGTGAAACTATGAGGGGTATCTATGACCCATAAAAGGAACTATGGGTCGTAGATAAAGGTTCGTAGATTAAGATTCAGGTTCTAATGTTTCAAGGTGTAGCCAGGATGAAATCCCTACCTAGAGTCGTAGATGGTTCTATGACCTATAGATCAGGCTCGTAGTTTCCCCCACAGTTTTTAATGAAAGGCATTTCTGACCTTTCCTCACATCCTAAGTCTTAAACTATGTCGTTTTGACTCCTAAAATAACCACATCAACCTAACACTACCCAATTCCTCCCAATTTTAAATCATTCTCCAAAATATTCTAAATCTAAACTCACAAATTGCTTTCAAGGCTCTTTGAAGGCTTGCTAGGGTTTCAAGATTTCTTCTCCAAGCTCAAATTTGTTTCATAGATTTTCATCTAAGGTATGTAGTTTCATTCATAGGTATCTTCCGCCTTTAAAGAACAAGCATTTTTTCAAATTAAATCTCCTAATTTTATTTATGTAAAATTCATGAATATATAGGGTTTTGCTTAAAATGCATCTCTCATGATTTATTTACTGCCATATGATATATTTTGATATAAATTGATATTATGCCATAAGAAGTTGATGATTTATGAGATGTTTCCATGTAAAGCTACTTAGGATTTTGAAAGTTCATGGTGGGTTGCTTTTTGAACTATTCTAATTGAGGAATTTCACAATGTTTATATCACGATCCAAGCCTAGGACCTAGTCATAACACGATGAATGAGAAACTTGAAGGTACCTCACCTAAGCCTCTTAGAACATATCAAGTATTTCATAGGAATTGAACATAAATAAAAGCAGAATTTAAATGGGAGTGGAGCTAAGGGAGAATCTACATAAAATCCGTAAAGAAAACTTAAAATATAAACTCTTAATACTTTGTCCAACAATATCTCTAGTATAGACTTGGCAGGGTTTAAGACATGTTCAAGCTCAGCCTCAAATAAAATGTAGCAAAAGAAATACAACTAGATAATTCAAAGGTCTTAACACATCAATCATGAAAGAAATTAGGATATTGTCCCTGAACTAGAGGACTCACCATCTCTTGCCTTCAACAATCCAAAGCTAGTCACGTGGAGGAGGGAAACTGTACCCTACATGGTTAAATCATGTAGAAAAAAAATATGTGTTAGTACTTAAAATATACTAGTATGGGAGTATGCAATGTAATGGGTACATATGTCATGATCTAAACCTAGGGCCTAGTCGTAACACGACAAATAGGATCCTCGAAGGAACCCCAAACTAGCCGTCTTAGCATATCATAAGCATACAAGATAAACCATAGAGGAAATAACATAATAAGCGAAAGATGACATAAACATAATTAAAAGTTATACAAAGCATGAAACAAATACAAGTCTAAAGTCAACATGACATGTCCAACGATGTCTCTTAACCATGACATAGATGGGGGCTCAGACAGGTCCTAACTCAGGCTGAACATAAATGAAAAGCTGACTCTAGTACATAAGCATAACACGAGATAAAGAAGTAGTAGACCTTGTCTTCAAAGCATGAGGACTCACCCAATCTGGATCATCTAAGTGACTGGATCTAGCCACAGGGATATACAATAGGATCACCTACGCCTGCATTGTGATATAATGCAGGCATAGAGTGTGTATTAGTACATTTGAATATACTAAGTATGTGGGCATGAAATATGATATGGACATGATAAAACCTGCATTCAAATGTTAAATGAACAACGCTATATATATAAAAAAGAAGTGAAGTATAGAAGATGTAGTCATGTCAAGATGAGATAAAATACCATGACGCATGAATGCATAACATATAATCACATGTAAAGGCGTGTTCATAACTGACATACAAATACAAGCTATCACATTGAACCCCGATGTAGTCTCTACCTTACGGGCCTTGCTCATTTCAAAGAGTTGCATTTGATTCACCTTATAGGCCTTGGCCATTTCGGAGAGTTGCATTTGAATCACCTTACGAGCCATTCCCATTTCAAAGACTCACATTTGATACACCTTACGGGCCTTGCCCATTTTGGAGACTCACATTTCAAAGGATCATCATGAGTCATAGCAAAATCATCATCATGCACATTGAAAGTTGAAAGTCAAATCATAATTCATGATTTAGTAACATGCATGGAAATAGATCATTCATAACTTGCTCATGGTAGTGTATGCACACTCTAGAACACTAAAGCCAAATCATTGACATCATAGTGATCATAATCATCATGCTCTTAACTAAAATTGAAACCATTCTCATAACCAAAACCTCATGTAAAAGCCTTGTGTATGCATGATCTAGCATGAGAAGTGAGAATAGAGCATGGGTACATGAAATTCAAGATTAAATAATGATAATAATAGAAACATGAATAATCCATTAGGAAATAAATATTTGAATCATAATTAAAACTACTCATGCATGAATTAATAGTTCATAAGGTTATGTAAGTTCAAATCTCATGAAAATCATGTAAATCAATAGAATAAGACTTGATTCATACTTAAAGAATAATTTGAGTACAACCCATATCCTAATCCCATCAATTTGAAATCAAAACATGAAAATCATACTTGAATCATACTTTAAAGTCATGAAAATAGATGAAGAGAATTTGGGCTCCAAGGTTGGAATGAAACCAAGGATGAATCCCACATATCTAGCTTAGGAAGAAGAGTTTGAGAAGAAATCAACTTAGTTTTGAAACCCCAATTGAATCCCTAGATTGAATCTTGAATGAAGACTTGGAGAGTGTTTTGGGAGTTTGATTCTAGAGACTAAGTGTTAGGCTTGAATGAAGTATTATGAAATACATAGGGGTTGATTTAGGAGGATATTAGAGTCATAGGAGGTTCAAAATACCCTTAGAGTTGGGAAAACAAATACCAAAAAGACCTTAATGAAATGAGCCTTAAAAGCTTATCTAGGTAGCACCACGAATGGGTTCACTAGCCATGAACCTTTTCACAGTCCGTGAAACCCCTCCTATGAAAGTATCCCTACACTAACAGGTTTTACCAAAATGGATTACTTCTTGCTTCGAACCCAGATTAAGGTAAACTAATTCAAAGACATTTAATTTGATATGTCATGAGCTTCCTAATTATTTTTGTGCAAGGATGTATGGTCATTTGAAGTTGACCCTTATACCAATTCATGCGAATAACTTAGTCGATGAAATTTCTTTGAACTTGGCTTGATGTAAGAGGCCTCTTATGACCCTAAACCATATATACTACACTTTAAATCTTAGGATTTAATCCTAACACACATGCAAAAATGGAAGATATCAAGTTCGGGCCAATACACAAAGCAACTTGGAAATTTGGCTGAGGCCATGTTCATGGCCAGTGAAGTGATTCACGAGCCAAAAACTCATGAGCACATTTTCTTTTGCCTCGTTAAGGCCTTACAAAGTCTAGGTCCTTACATCATCTCTCCCTTGGGATAATTCATCCTCAAATGAGATAAAACATAGCATGAGTAAATCAGATTGAACATGAAACAACCCCAACATGAATGCATAATCCAAATTCAACATGCAAAACCATGAAATCATTAAATCTATGCTAAAATCATAATTCAAATCAGTTTCGTGCACATGTATACATGTTGTGACATGAAGTCATCAAGATGAAGGAATTTAGACCATTCAAATATGAAGAACCTAGTACCTTAGGCTTGAGTAGATTGGAATAGATGAGGGTATCATCGCATCCAATTTGATTCTGCTTCCCATGTTGCACTTTCAACATGTTGATTCCTTCAAAGGACTTTCACTGATGCAATATTCTTATTATGAAGCCTCTTTACTTGCCTATCCAAGATCTCAAACAGAACCTCTTCCTAAGTTAAGTTTTTCTCAACCTCAACCCCACCAAAGACACAATCGTACTTGGACCACCAACCAACTTCCTCAACATTGACACATGGAACACCAAGTGTATGGAACTCATATCTGAAGGCATATCTAATTATAAGCCACATTGCCAAACCATTCAACAATCTCATAAGGACCTACATATTGGAGACTCAACTTGCCATTTTTACCAAAATGCATCACACCCTTCATGGGTGAAACCTTCACATACACCCAATCACCAACATGGAACTCAAAGTCTCTTCTCTTAACAAGAGAATAGGACTTTTGATGACTTTGAGCCATTTTCAACTTCTCTTGGATCAACTTCACCATTTTCATAACATCTAACACCAAATCCAGGACAATCAATGCCATCTCACCTTTCTCCAACCAACCTATAAGGGATCTACATCCTCTCCCGAACAAAGCCTCAAATATAAGCATTTCAATGCTAGCATGACAACTGTTAATGTAAACGAACTCAATGAGCAGTAAATGATCATCCTTGTCGCTCTTAAACTTCAACATACTAACCCTCAACATATTTTCTTAGGTTATTGTCCCTTCGACCATTGATATCTTGGAACACACAACCTGTCTTTCTACCAAAACATATCATCTCCTCTTTAGGAGGAAATGCCTACCTTCTTTTTATAAATCAACTTCTTCCACTCAACCAGTGATAGGTCTAGGTCCTGCCTTTCCTTGACATTAACTACCAACGAAGATTCAATCCTATTCTGGGCTTGAATGCCCCTATAATTAGATTTACTCAGCCTAACTCCCAATTTTGACAAATGGTGCACATCCAACACTAACTCCCTCTTGACCTCATCCACATGCTCAACTACAACATCTACTTTTCTTGAATGACAATCTAGCCCAAGGTAACTCTCCCCTAACAAGTCTTTCAACTAATCCTTCTGCTAGGGTCATTCACTAAGGAGGAATGAAGATGGATAAGGTATCACAAAGAAGGTATGTGCCAAAGTCTACTAATATGTGGGCCTTAGGATAAGAGACAAGCCAACCTTTGAATGTTGAATCACTACTTACCCAAATCAAGAACATACTTATTCAGGAATCAGAATTTGACCCTTTATATCTTATAATCTATGGAGGCATAGGAAGAAAATAGTTAATCCATCCTAAGAATGACCTAAAAATCAACCATTTTTAGCTCTTCAAGATCATGAGGCCTTACTTTATACAAAATCAAAACAAGACAACTCTAATACACTCTACATGTTATAATCGACACTTACCCATAGGCCCTTGAGGATCTTGATCCTCACTAGCAGACATCTCTCTAGCCTGTGATGACCTTCTGGGAGACATCATCTGTAAGGCACAAAGAACAATTGGTAGAGATAGGAAGTCTTAGGACAAACTCTATGACACAATATGAATTATGAAAAAGTAAAACATTTCCTAAGATGTCTTGTAGCCTCCTACTCATAAATGTGGTAGGATTTACACCCATGAATAAGACTCTACTTGATGTGGCATGTTGGACTCCGATGATCATTCAAAACCTTAATACTCTGATACCAATTTTGTCATGAAAAACTTAGGCCAAGTCATAACATGACAAATGGGATCCCTGAAGGAACCCCAAACTAGCCTCCTTAGCATATCATAATCATACAAGATAACCAATTGATGAAATGAAATAATATTCAAAATATGACACAAACATAATATATGAGTTATACAAAGCATGAAAGAAATACAAGTCTAAAGTCAACATGACATGTACTATGATGGAGGCTCAAATAGGTCCTAGCTCACCCTGAACATAAATGAAAACCTAACTCTAGTATATAAGCATAACATGAGATGAAAAAGTAGTAGGCTTTGTCTCCAAAGCATAAGCACTCACCCAATCTGAATCGTCAAGTGACTGGATCTAGCACACCTGTACATGCCTTGTGATATAATCCAGACATAGAGTATGCATTAGTATATTTGAATGTACAAAGTATACGAGCATACAATATAAAATAAACATGATAAAACCTGCATTTAAATTTTATATGAACAAGGCTATATATATATAAAAGTGAAGTATAGAAGAGGTAGTCATATCAAGATGTCATGAAATGTCATGATGCATGAATGCCATGATATATAATAACGTGTAGAGGTGTGTTCATAACTGACATATAAGACCATACAAGTCATCACATAAAAACCTGACTTTTTCATGTAGTCTATTTCCATAGTTTCTTGAGCGACAACCGCCTTGCGTCCCAGTCTAGACCCACTTCAATTAATGAGATCCATAGTTTTTTAGGTATAGGTAGTTACTACCATTGATTTGTAAAGATGAATACTTTTATTTCCTGCCATATTACTTATTAACTCAAAAAGATGTGTCATTTTTAATAATCTGAGGACTGTGAGGAGCTTTTAAAAGCTCAAGTCTTTACTAGCTACAAATCCCATCCTAGCATTGACTATGGAATGTAAGAATTTTGTTATTTATTGTGATATTTTATATTTTAATTAAAGTGTTATTTGATGCATAATAAGAAAATCATTGCATATGTTTATAGACAACTGAAGATGCATAAAAGAACTACCTTATATATGTCTCGGAGTTGGCAACAATGTTGACTATCTTACACAAGCTTTGGAATTCACAATAATGTTACTCTAATGATTTAAATACACTATCTCTTTGGTTCCTATTGTGATGTATTTACCAATCACCACATCTTATAGGATGTGTTTATTTGGAGAGATTTTAACTTAAATCAGCGTAGATGGATGAAGTTGCCCAAAAATTATAATGTTGCCATTTTATATATATCATTCGGGTAAGGCTGGTTGATATTTTGAGTAGAAAATTTGAGAGTATATAGAGTCTGGCTTATTTGAAGGCTATGGAGCATCTGTTGGCTAGAGAGGTTCAAATTCTAACTAACGACTTTATAAGAGCTAAATTGTCCAAATCAGATGAACTATTTGTATGTGGCGGTGGCAAAATCACCATTTTTAAAAAAGTTTAAGGTTAGATAGTTTAAAGATGTTAACTTAAGAATGATCCAGAGATAGTCAAGGAAGACTTGATTAATGATGAGGATGTATTAAGGGATCAAAGAGCATGTGTTCATTTTCTGTATTGATGATTTAGTTAAGACTATCTTGGTAGAGACTCATAATTTGAGATAATATAACCTGTTTAGTGGGGCAGGATGAAGCATAATATTATTGAGTTTGTTTCCCTGTGTCTAAATTGTCATGTGACACCTATCACGAGACTCGAAAAATATCCTATAGCATATTTCTTGAATATCTTAAAATTTGTGTGTTATTTCATGAATTTGACTTCATATTATTGTTCAGGAGAAAAAATTGTATAGGAAAATGGTTACCTACATTGTATAGGTTGCTCATGTTGGAAAATAATATTTTTGATGAAATTGTGCAAACCAATAGGGTTTGTGACAAGTCCGCGTTACAAACTTACCAATCAAACAATATGAGCTATAATATAGAATACCGATTATATTGTCAAGGCTTTGGAATTGGGCATATTTGGTACGTATTCTTTGTCATTATATTTGCTTGTTGTATTGTATACTTGCATACTTAGTACATTCCAAAGTACTAATCACATTTTGCCTATATGCTTATAATCATGTAGGGATAGGTGATCTACCTTATCCTCCTCCTCGTGGCTAGATTGATCGAGAAGACTTTGAGCTTTTGGTAAGTTCCCATCCATCGGGAATGAAGCCCTTATCTTCTAGCTTTACTTTTGATATTTTAGACACATTATGTATTTTCTTATATGACTTTTTATTGAGGGATCCAGACTTGTATTTTTGGCTTCATTTATTGTCTTTTATTTAGTGGTATGTTTAGACTACCACTTCACTTTGATTATGTCATGAACTATAAAGTTGAGCTTCCACTTTTAGCTATGATTTGTCCCTTAGTTCCATTCCCCATTTCATATTGTCACTCATATATTATTCATTTTTTTAACCTATGAAGTGCATGCATGATCTAAGAGGCTTGTTTAGGGACCTTCAGGTTCTCATTCATCGTGTCACACCTAGATCCTAGGTTCAGATCATGAAAAACTTGGTAATAAAGCACTAGGTTTATAAATGGTGCTTGGAAATTCAATACACTGCATCGAGTAGAGTTATATTCATGGTTGTGAAGTGCACCACAACTATGAATAAGAGGCTATGAGGCATTTAGGAAATAATTCACTTCTTCATGGTCTATGTCAAGTGATAGAGCTAAATCTCATAAGGTTTATTTTTTATTCCTATCCATTACATTTTAGAATATGTCTCAGGCCTTTCATAATGCTGGACAAGATGGTAACCATCCCCTACTTGATGATCAATTTCTAAATAAGGATAAATCTAATACAGAGATTCGCAATGCTATATGGCTATTGGCCAAAGTTGTAACCGCTAAACTAAACCAATAGGCTGGTATCCCTAGATTATAAGTGATAAGAAGGGGGAGAGGAAGGCTAAGAGAGCCCGAGTTGATGGTGCTTCATCTTCTATTGGTATTCTGGTGCCTAAGTACAAAAAGGAAAGGCTCCCTTTCGCCATTTGTCAAGAGTGTGGAAAGAAGCATCAAGGAAAGTGTTTGGCTGACACTGAGGGTTGTTTCAAGTGTGGTGATGTAGGGAATTAGATGAGGGACTATCCAGTGGCCTCCAAGGAAGGGAGAAAAATGGCTCATATTGGAGATGGTGGATTTCAAGATGCTAAAGGTGGCCGTTTTAAGCAATACCACAAGTTTCAAGGCCAAGGGTCCTCTAATGATCAAAACCAAAGGTTTGCCAATGATAGAGTGCCCAACCATAAAGCTCATGGTGGTAATGGTGGAGAAATTATTCCTAAGTGTGGAAGGTGTGGTAAGAATCATGGTGGTAGATATTATAGGGATGTGGGTGCTTGCTTCGGGTGTGGTAAAATGGGCCACAAGATTACGGATTATCCAAATGTCTTGAACAAGGATAGAGATGGTAGTCTTCAAGGACAAGGTGCCCATGGTGATCAAAAGGCACAATGTGGTCAACAAAGGAGTGCTCCACATCATAATCGGTTTTATGCTCTTCAAGGGAGGCAAGGGGTGGATGAGGCACCCGATATTGTCACTGGTACATTAAAGGTTTATGATTATGATGTGTATGCTTTATTAAATTCAGGTGCCACTATATTTTATTACTCCATTTGTTGCTAATAGGCTTGATGTGTGTCTTGAATTGTTATGCGAACCCTATGAGATGTCTATCCCAATTGGTGAGTCTATTATTTCCAAAAGAGTCTATAGTGGTTGTCCCGTGCCAATATTGCATAAAGTCTTACCTTGTGATTTTGTTGAGCTCAACATGGTAGATTTTGACATTAATCTTGAGATAGATTGGTTACATGCATATCATGCTTCCATTGATTGTTGAACTCGTAAAGTTAAGTTTCAATTTCCTAATGAACCTGTTCTAGAGTGGGAAGGTCATGATTCAGTGGTTAAGGGTAGGTTCATCTCTTTTCTTTAGGCTCGAGAAATGATTTCTAAAGATTGCATTTATCATGTTGTAAAGGTTAGGGATGTTGAGTCTAAAGTCCCTCCTATTGAGTTGGTTTTGGTGGTCAATGAATTTCTTGATGTATTTTCCAATGAGATTTCTGGTATTTCTCTTGAGAGGGAAATCGATTTTGGCATAGATCTCCTTCTCGATACCCAACCTATCTCTATTCCACCCGATAGGATGGCACAAGTGTAGTTGAAAAAACTTAAGGATCAGTTAAAAGTTTTATTAGAGAAGGTATTTACTAGGCCTAGCAAGTCTCCTTGGGTTGTTCTCATTTTGTTTGTGAGAAAGAAGGACGGGTTACTCCAAATGTGCATTGACTATCGTCAACTTAACAAGGTCACCATAAAGAACAAGTATCCTCTACCAAGGATAGATGACATATTTGACCAATTGCAAGGGGCTAGTCATTTCTCTAAGATTGACCTTTAGTCCGGATACCATCCAATGAGAGTAAGAGAGGGTGATATTCCTAAAATGGCTTTTCAGACTAGATATGAGCATTTTGAATTTGTGGTGATGTCATTTGACCTAACTAATGCACCAATAATATTTATGGATCTTATAAATAAGGTCTTTAAACACTAACTCCATATGTTGTTGTGTACTTATTAATGACATCGTGATTTATTCCTGGAGTGAAGAAGAGCATACGAGGCATTTGAGGGTAGTGTTGCAAACCTTGGGAGAAAGAAAGTTGTTTGCTAAGTTTGATAAATGTGAGTTTTGGTTAAAATAGAAGCAATAAGAAATTGTCCTACATCATTGACCCCTACAAATATTAGGAGTTTCTTGGGCCTTGCTGGGTATGATAGAAGATTTGTTGAAGGGTTATCCTCCATCTCATCTCTAATGACTAAGTTGACTCAAAAGAAAGTGAAGTTTGTGTGGACGGTGAATGTGAGAAGAGCTCCCAAACTTTATGGACAAGATTACATCCATTCTTACTTTGGCTTTACATGAAGGGTTAGAAGAGTTGTTGTCTATTGTGATGCTTTAAGAAGTAGTTGGCGGGGGAGGGGGGGGGGAGGGTTAGCTTGGATGAGACCTAAATAGAAGATATGGTAATTATAGATGGTTCCAAGAATTCTTTGATTGAAGAGGTCAAATCTTAGCAAGGCCTTGACCCCGCTTTGTTAGAGTTGAAAGCATTGGTGAAGGATGGCAATATAGAAGTTTTGTCCCAAGAGGGAGATGGTATTCTTAGGCACCAAGGTAGGTTAGGTGTGCCAAATATTGATGGCTTGAAGGATTTGATTTTGAAGGAGGTGTATAACGCATCCGATTCTATTCACCCTGGTTCTACAAAGATGTATAGAGATTTGAAGGAGGTATATTGGTTGGGTGTAATCAAAAGTATCACCCATAAAGGGTGTAGTCGATTTGGAAAGAAGAGAAAGTTGAGCCCAAGGTATATAGGGCCTTATAGAATCTTGAGGAGAATGGGTGACGTTACCTATGAGTTAGAGTTGCTATTGGAAATGAATATGATTCATCTGTTTTTTCATGTGTCAATGTTAAGGATGTTCATGGGAGATCCAAGCTCCATATTTTCATTAGAAGATGTAGTGTCAAGGAGAATTTGACATACGAAGAGGTTTTGGTGGAGATATTATATAGAAAGTGAAGAGGTTGAGAAACAAAGATGGTTAGCTCAAACAATCAACACAAAATACCTATTCACATTGGTTAGCTCAAAAATACAAAATTGACACAAAAACTGCTAAGACTTAAGAAATTTGTTGTCAAACTAGGCCGTAAATATGGGTTAATTTGCTATTAGGTGCATAAATCCACCTAAGATCACCACCTCACACTTAAAGTTTTGTTATTCCTCGAACGAAATTTCAACCATGCATGCAACACTAACACAATTTGCATACACGACAGTCTTACTTAGGCCACAACCATTTGCATAAAAGGCTCCATCGTACAAACATGTTTGAATTTCCACACACGAATGACTATTCCAACACAACCTAACCTAAAGAATTGACTCTATAGTACATCGAACTCATGTGAATTATTCAATCAAGAATCATGTAGAATTATCACTCCTTCAATAAACGTGTGCCCTCACTTCAAAGAATTATCCATATTCATTCACATATATATATCAATTTAAATAACAATGGGCATCACAGACTAAGCTCTCACTCTCTCAAATAAATTCATATATATAATAGGCTTTCCCGTAGTGTAATGCACCACTAATTTAAGTAGGTTAAGAGTTAAGGATCAATTAGGACTTTTTGAGTTATGATGTAGGATAAAGAATGGGTAGATACTATCTTTGGATATGAATAGTGGATGAAAGTAGTGTATTAAAGCACGGGGAAAATAACCACTATTCTAACTTCTAATTTAAGATGCTCTCAAAAGGGATTAACAAAGGATATACATCAAGGTGGGTCCAACAAAAGGGTATAAAACAAGGTTACCAAAGAAATGCCTAGATCACTTCCTAAATTCTAACTCCTAATTTTACTTTACCCATATATCGAGAAAGTTCTAGCAATCAAGAGGCAACGTGGAATATCAACACACCTCACACACATGGCACATACCTAATTCAAGAATGATAACTATTCTGAACTTTCAATCAACAACCACATGAATTCAATATTAAGCATGCATATATTGAGTCTAACAAAAGAGGTTAGGTGTCTTGAATCCATCATTCTTTAGGTGTCTTGAATTAATCATTCTACATCCTATCATGTTTTTCACAAATGACTTGCCAATTATATAATTTCATAGTCTTTGCAAGATACCTTACATGCATTAGATAATATGACGATGAATACCCTTAGGACGGTCGTCATTCATCTATCATAGAGCAACACCACTCAATTAATACTATACTTAAATCGAAGACTTTTTTATTCTTACAATTCAAAGAGACCCAAGGAACCCAAAACAAAGAAACACTACTAGCTCCTAGTGACTTAACCCAACCAAACAAATCACAAAATCCAAAAGAAACATAAAGATATAATATGTACAAATACAAATAACCAATCCCCCACCTTACACTTAAAATGCAACATTGCTCGGGCCCTCTTTGCCTCACTAACCCTTCTCTTCTTAGGTTTCTCGCCTTCAATTTGCTCGGCATAAGTCATGAGTCGCGAAATGTCCATATCCCTAATAAGTATGGCTGTTCTACACTCCTTCATAACCAAATCCGATACACCCGAGATGAACTTGTACATTATTGCACGGGGATCCGACATAAGCATAGGAGCATATTTGGAAAGCTTAGTGAACATAAGGGTATAGTCCCTCACCGTCATGTTACCCTACAGAGATTTATAAACTCAGTCATTTTAGCCTTTCTAAGCTCAAGAGGAAAGAACCGATCAAGGAAGGCCATCTTGAATTCCTCTCATCCAACCATAACATCCATCATTCTCTGAACAAGCCGTTGGTTGTACCACACTTGTGCCACATCCTTAAGTTGGTAAGCCGTTAACTTTGCCTTCTTCTCCGCATAAACACCCATAATCGTAAACACTTTGGTGAGTTCATCAATGAACTCTTGAGCATCTTCATCAACTTTAGAGCCAAAGAACTCCGGAGGATTCATACGGGTGAAATTCCTCACCCTTGAAGCCGGAGTACCAAAGTTCACGTGATTCACCAGATGGGCTTGGTTGGCCATAACTTGGGCCAATATGGATACCACATTCCTGTATTCAGCATGGGACACCTTTCCTATACCGGTGCTCGAGGGGCTTGTTCCTCAATTTCAGGAGCTTGACGGGGGAAGGGAGCTCTTCGAGGAGGCATGTTCTGAAAGAGCGACAAAAACCAAGAGTTTAGGGAATCTCATCATTAGCATAAGGCACGACATAAGAGATAATGAAGTGAAAAATTCCTAGAACATCGCCATAGCCTCTCACTCATAGAGGTATGGCACACATCACACCCATGAACGAGACTCCAATTGACATGGCATGTTAGACTCCGAGGACTATTACAAATCTAGGGTTTTGATACCATCTTTGTCACGAACTAGAAGGGGGCCTAGATGTGACATGGCGAAGGATAACTCAAAAGTTCTCGATCAAGCCATCATAGCATCATCACACACATCATCGATTCAGAAGCACAAAAATATAAACACATAATACATAATTCTAGGGGAAACAAGGCTTTAGACTCAAACTATAGGGATGTTTATGGGGTTATAGGACTTTACACATAAGCACATAATCAACACACAATCCCAACATCAAGTCATAAGCATAATCAATACCATTTCCATGACTAAAGCTTACAAATCATAATGTCTCTGTAACAACCCGAATATTTTCGAAATCTACTTATGGTTGGCATTATATGATGTACTACAAGCCATTTATGAGTTTTGGTGGCCACAGGTTGAGTTTAAGTGGCCAAATGCAAATTGGGCTAGAAAGTAGCCTAGAGGGACAGTTT
>JBCEWC010007597.1:0-21183 GCA_038996855.1 Solanum aculeatissimum | reverse complement strand
TTAAACTCAACCTGTGGCCACCAAAACTCATACATGGCTTGTAGTACATCATAGAATGCCAACCATAAGTAGATTTTAAAAATTTTCGGGTTGTTACAAAAACCTTCCCCCTTACGTTGAATAACTATCATTACGCCTATTTTTATGCTTTTTGCAGTCTAATCACTATCAATCAGTTATCAACTTATCATAATTAACTGCGATTTCAAATTTTTGCCTCGTTCACTACAGAATTCAAAGGGTCTGTCTTCTTCTTCCTTCTTTGTTTGAAACTATTTCCTCAAATTTGAGGTCATCTGTACAGAGGTCAACAATCTATATGGATTCTCAACCCACTTTTAGCTTTGGTATTACACATCAGTTGATGACAGTGACAACATTCAAGAAATCCATGTAGATCCATCTGACGATGATGCCCAAAATCCTCAAGGTGACTCCATTGAAGAGGATTTACCAGTAGAGATGGAGGTCACGAAGGATGTAGGCTCAAGTTCAAAATTCAAAGTCGGAAAATCACATGCAAAAAAGGAAAAAAAATGTTGAACCCATTACAACCCGCCCCTCGTTGCCAAAGGTGTGTTTATTCGACCTAAATTTTACAATTTATTGTTTGTTGAAACAATTTTTTATACATAAATTAAGTATCATTCTTATGATGTAATACATAATCACATGTTTTCTATACTTGTTATTCGGTGTGATTATACCTTATTTTTCATGTATCAAATATATACCTTGTTGGTACTGTGTTTACTTGGGTGAGATTTTGTTGTATTGATACATAAAAATTACTTATTCAAATGACAATATTAAAGGTATCATAGACGTGCATTATTTTGATCCATGATATCACACTACTTGTAAGTGGATATACTTTGTTTGATACATGAAAACACACTAGTTATGTGTTTGATACCTAGATGCATTTTGGGGATTCCTAAACAAATGCATTTTGATACCAATATCCATTATGTTGTCCATGTGTATATCAAGTATCTAAGCATCATATCTAATTTCATATATCAAGTATCTAAAAGTATAAAATTTAACAAAGTACCTAAACTTTTCATTCAAGTTTCATGTATCTAAATGAAGTACCTCTATTCAAGCATCAATTTTCACGTCTTCGAGTGTCAAGATCATTCTGATATATAAATGAAGTACCTACACTGATATGATAGGAATATTTGTAAGTCTAGAAAAATAAATTTGATACATATTATTGTTTTGTTATTTTTTTCCATTATTAAGTATTTTATCATTCCACATCACAAGGGGCAAGCTATGTTGTAAAACAGATCCTAAACATTGTTTAAGCACAACCCACCTCTAATATATTTTCATGATACCTTTTTAACTTGAATAGAATCACAATCATGTATCTTTTCTTTTCTAATATTTCAGCTGTTAACATAGCATAATGTTGATACTATGTATTTTGTGATATGTTCATTAGTCTAACATGTCAGTTGCCATCACTAAAGTACACATCTGTTATTTTTTATACCAGAATTATCATTAAATGATACGTATCAACAGTAGTACATAACATGATAATTTTGTCTATATATCTGTCATTTTTATTTCTTTTATATTGTATCCACTGACTGGACATGACATAAATGTTACTATGTGATTTTATCCCCAAAAGTCTAACATGTCAGATGTCTTTGGTAAAGTACATATCAACTATATTTTTTATACTTGCAATAACATATGATGATACATATCAACAGTAGTACATAATATGATACCTTTTGTCCTTTATATCTGCCACCCATTTCAATTGATTGTATAGTTTTTTAAATAAAAAAAAAGTAATGTAACTATTGAACAAACATCGTTTTTTTAATTTTAAATGCATTTGTTTCATCTCACAGCACATAAATGTCATCTTTTACTACATTCGAAAGAAATCAAAGAATCAATTCAGGAATCAGTACAGATATACTATAACCAATTGTTTATTCAAGAACCAAATAGTCGCGATCCACTAAAATCTCCTGATGATGACAATATAAGCACTCAAGAAGCACCTGGACGTGTGTCTGTTGCATCTAAGATAGAGAGGTTAGTCATGAATATAATCAAAGGATATTCTATACCTACTGAATCTCCATGACATCTAGTACACAAAGTATATATCCCGGTAAATTACAATGGTGATTTTCAGTGGGTATTGGTTGTAGTTGCATTGAAAGAAAGATTGATATGTGTGTATGATTATACTATTGGTTCAAGGCATAAACATCCATCGGTAGAGATCAAAAAATGATTGTGATGTTGCCCACGTACTTACATGAAAGTAATTTTTTCGAAAAAACTAATAGGACAGATTGGTCCATGCTCGATGCATACAAGGACAAGTCAACTGGGGAGATAATTGGTCAACAAATTCCTTTTAAAGTTGAATTTATTCAAGGCATAGCTCAACAGGAAAGCGACAACTTGTGAGTTTTTATATAATTTTATTCTTTTTATTTTCTTGTCTCATATTAATTTTTAATACAATCGCTGCAGAGACTGTAGTGTATTGGTTGTAATCTATGTTGAATACATCAGCAATGAGATTTCAATCTCAACACATGCACTGGATGCAGGTTATCTTCGGAGGAGATATACCACATTGTTATGAAAATATGACAGCGACAAGGCCTACAAATCAAGGTATATCGCAACAATATAATAAAAATACTAATAGATAACCATCATAGAATTAGGGAAATAATGTCAAGTGTCACAACTGGTACCACAATCCATCGACATACCTCAAACCATCACATTTTCTCCAACAACTCAATTTACCACTAAAATCAAAATTCGCAAGTCCCAAAATATGCACATGATTCCCGAATGGCTAAAGAAAACTATTGGTCACATAAAGTAAAATGCCAAAACTATGAAAAAAAAGGGAAATGGTCTCTTTCTGTCACGCCCAGGGAGGGTACCCTGGACATGGCCAACACTCAAAAATCATTGTTGGCTCCCAAGTGAACCACTTGGCCCCATCACATTAATTCAATCATAGTTTAACATATCAGTGGAAGACTAAAGATTGAAAAGGTGGACAATCTCAATATATAGAGGTCATAGGCCAACAATCAAACTCCAATTCTCTGACATAAAAATAATTTTCTAGAAAATTAGTCAAGAGATAAAAGATCTCAATATCAACTCATCACTATCTAGTCTATGAAGCCTCTAACTTTACTATCTAGATGGTGCAAATGGCAGGTTTATGGCTACCCCAAATCAAATAAAAGAAAATCTAAACTCTAGTAGCTGGATGATAGTAATATGAAAATCCATTGAAAGCAAGAAGGTCTCACCAATCAGCTGAATGCGAATAGATACCCAATGAAGCTCCCTTTGATGACCTCTAATACCTGTCTCTGCATCATAAAATGATGCCCTCCAAATAGACATTAGTACGTGGAATGTACGAGTAAGTAAAATGGTTGAATGAAACATGCAGCAAGGTAGAATAGTATCAACTCAGATAACTCAAATTAAAAGATAAGGAACTCAATTAGGATGTCAATTGTCTATATAAAGCAAGAATAAAGAGTAGACAATGACCCACTAATAAAAATCCAATCCAATCCAATCAAAACATTATCAGTATAGAACTTTTATAGGAGTTTCTCTTATCCGACAACAATGACCTATGATCCAGTGATCGTACAACAATCTCATTGATGTTTCCACAACTGTTTAGTACTTGCATTGTAAAGAATGAATCGAATCAATAATGGATCTGGTCAATCGAGTCCTCTATTGTTTCAGGGATCTATATCAAAAAGAAACATCCAACTTAACGGTTTTATTCTCTCCTACATTTGGTAATGTAGTTAATGAGTTCGAGTTGGAGTTACTCTCACTCAATTCGGTGCTCGATATTCCTCCCAAGAATCAATGCTTATAAACAATCAATCTTAATCTATCCAATCAATGATTCTCGTAAGGACTCATATCAATCCATAAATTTGGTCACAATTGAGTCTTTTGGTCTATTAACTATCTAATTATTTCTTAATCACATATTTCAACAATTCGACCAATCAATCCCATCAACCTTTTAAGAATAAATTAGACTATCACGTAGGAAGACTTTCAATTTAGACCAATCTTTATAGTTCAATCATGAAGACTCTTAGGACTATCAAGTTATATCAACTTATCAATATGCTCACATCACAATCACAATCAACATTCTCAAATCAAGGCTCTAGACTCAATCTTTATGCTCACTTATGCATTCTTTTATGAAATAATATTTGGTTTCTGAAATAACTCATGAAAAGTATTTAATCAGTAAAATCAAGTTTATGATGATCATCAACTTATGAACATACATAATATATATATATATATATATATATATATAGTTTACAAGAAAAAATTAAAAGAAACATGCATAGACACTCAACACTTTCACAATCTCTCTATTACAATTAATAGGGGCACATGAAGAAACATCCCCATATTGTAGTTTAGCCTTACATACTTGGAATGAATATAGATGATAAAATTTGCAAGATATAGGCCTCAATTCTCTTGAACCCTAGCCTTCTCTTTTCTCCTTAGCCCTAGTTCTTAAGATGAATTAGCGTAAATGATTGAAAATTCACGCTTAGAAAATGATATAGGGTTGAAAACGACTTTAAAATGACATGATTTTAGTCTAGGATGGATGGGAAAAAGAATAGAATGTTCTTTATTTTAAAACAAAATTTCAAGTACCGTGATGGAGCAAGTTTGCAATGCGGACTTGTTGCACTTTAGTTCATTTTTTGACGTAAAACTTAAAACGCGTTCAAAAACTATTTTTCTATAAAATAACAAATAGATTGCATTTTTCAAAGCGTTTTACGTGTATTTTATATAAATTATTTTCCAATCGATTTTCTAATCCTATAGAAAATAATGGGACCAAAATTAAGTGTAAGTTCGGGACCAGTCCGCGATGCGGACTTGTCGTGCACTTTTCTGAAATTGTACTTTTGTTCCGAAAAATTATCTTTTGATCTGATTGCTCTAAAAATCAACCAAGATCATTTTCTCATACATTTTTTCATGTTGATTGTCAAAAGAGTTTGGGAAGATGTGTTATGCAAGCGTTCTCTCATCTAGGGGTATTTTAGTAATTTTATCGAAAGTAACATTATCTCCCCATTGGGATCATTCATCCTCGGATGATGGGTAACTAAGGGTGAACTCATAGCACAAATCAAATAATCAAGACTCTATCAGATCAATGAATCACAATCAACCAATCACCATCACACCTATCAACCAATTCGAATAGTCATAAATTGAACTAAGAGTAGACAAATCAATTTAGATAAAAAAAGTAGAGACATTCCTTAGACATTCTCACTATCAAGAAAGAATGGAACATTGGAACTCAATCAATTTGAATCATTTAAACACCTCGACAATCAGTCATTCGAACTAAAAAAGGAAGTATCAACTCTAATAGAGAATGGGACCATCGTAATATACAAGACTCTATGAATACTCTCAAACTCTGCACCTCATCTCAACTATGCTCCTCTTCATGAAACTACACTCCATCAATTTAAGCTTATAGCTCCTATTCAAATCTACGTCTAACCACATCCTCTTATTCCTTTCACGCTTAACTCTAAGTCCCCAAGTGCTAGGCCTAAGATGATCATACTTATACCAATCTAACCCCTCGAAATCTATGTTTCATATATCCATAATGACCTTTATTTAGAGAATATTGTTCATTCTCATCATTTTGATAAACTCAAATACTAGCAACCACACATTTAAGCTTATCACTCTAATCATTTTATGGCCTCTTTAATGTCAACATCACTTGAGAATCTTCAAACCTACCATAGCACATCTACACCCTCAAACACATGAACTCTAATCATGAGAGACATTAATATTTTGTTACTTATCTATCACACTCATCAAGATTTTTGTAACTCTTCCTCCACGTCTATAACCTTAAATGGAACCAGTCCAACAACATTATCAAAATCAAGAATATTTATTCTCTCTATTCAACCATCACTCTTCTATTATCATCAATATTTCTATCAAGACTGGAAAGCAGGATCATTGAAAGAGCTTGGATCAAAAGATCATTAGCATGATTCAATCAAGAAATCTTATCTGAGAACATTCATAATGAAGTATGATCTCCCTCATCTTTCAAGACTCATCCTAAGTTCTCAGAACTGTACATAGTGTAAAACTTAAGTCACATCTCATTCAACATAGGGTTGGAAACTCTTAGATCCATGAGGTAAGATCAAAGTTGTTGAATGAAGCTATTGTTTCTCATCCTCGAAACTCAACATGAACGAGAATCAACATGTGATGCATGGGACTAGGCCATAGACATGACAGTCATACACCATATGAGAATAGAGTATCACCTCAACTGAAATATAAAGAATATATGAGATGGAAAAGAACCGATATCTCATCTTGATCAGTCCATCACTATCAAAAACTCAAGATCTACTTTGATTCATCACCTCATCATCTCCCCCTTAGCTCAAGGGTCATATATCTAAGTTTGTGAATTGATTCTCTTTACTAAGTTGTAAGTACATATCTCCACACAGTTGGGGAATCACTATCCAAAAGAACATTTTAAACTCTTCTCTTACACTATAGTCGCATATATAAAATAGCCACTAAGACTCTCTTCAAAGATATCACTCTTAGTTTCCTCTTGTCTCTATGGGAATCTTTCTATATATGTTTCTCTTATTGGTGTACATAACTCCTTTCCACAACTCTTACAATCTAACCTTTTCTTTTTGCCTGCTAACACTCAACTTCTGTGTTCCCATAAATTTAATTGTATAAAACTTAGACTATAATGGAAAACTCATTATCATCTATCTGTAAACCCTAATCGACTTAATTACTCGGGATAAGAAAGAATGCTTACATCAGCCTACTCCACATTGATAACTCAAAATATACTATCTAGATTCTTATAGAAATCATAACTTAGAGCTTCACACAACATTACACTATCATGGATACACATCTTAAGTCTTTTCTTATCTAATGAGTTATCCGCAGTTCATTATTCCTACCTAAGGGGAACTTGTACCCTGCCCATAGCATCACCTTCCTTACAATCAACATTTTTATCTCGAACATACATTATGGCAACCTCTTAGAGCAAATCTCCAACTAAGACTATCACTATCACAATGATATCTCCTCTTCCATACTACTCCTCAAAATTCAAGCTTAGGGCCTAGTACTAACATACGCATCACACACTTTTCTCATATTATACCAACCCGTAACTACTAGGTAAAAATTAGGAATATAAACCTACTAAAATATCATAGCCAATAATTGATCAACACATCCCCGCTTCACAACTCATGTACCACTCACCCATTCACTATACCTCCTTATCTGGCTAAGTTTATAACTCTATGAATTTCATGGGATAGTCCCTTCAGAATCATGAGCCTAGTTTAGATTTATCACCTCAAACGTACTTTGTTCCCCTATTCAACATTTATACTTCACCCTCAAAATTACGAATACTATAATACATCAACATAAACTTCTTTCTAGTTTGAGCACACTCTAACACATCCTGACAATAACTCTTTCTCTCGATACCTAATCATGAAAGTCATAAGGTACTTAAAACTCTTTCGTTAGAACTTATGGCAATCGATTCATCACCCCATAACTCTAGTTACAAGCCTCAATCAACCATCACTCTCACTATCTCGTATTTTCCTTTACATCATCGTCATTCTAGCTCTAGAATGACAACTCTACTCATAGTTTATAAGACCTCAAATCACACTCTTAGATGGTAACATTAGACTTTTAAAGACAACTTTCCCTTGCATGGGTAACATGGGAAAAAAGTTTTGAATAAGAGAGTCTAGGGTACATCTTGAGCTAACTCAAATGCATGATTCACATGAATAAGAGAGCATTCTTTCTAGTCAATCAACTTAGCACACTAGTATGTTTATCTCAAGCCTGGTGCAATCTCTCTACCATCCTACCATTCTGATTACTTTATCACAGAGGAACTCATCAATAAGGGTTTGAATATTACTATCTCTATCACCTCATAGGTGAGGCATAGTCGAAAGGTTTAAGGCAACGCATGAATCATCGCAGGTTTCTTAGGGAATAGTTCCATTGCACGATTCAGAACCATAAATAAGATCCTACAGACACGACTTCATAGACGCCCTATGACACTTGAATTCTATGCTCTAATACCAAATTGTCATGCCTCGGGAGAGTACTCTAGACATGGTCGGCACTCAGAAATCATTATTGGCTATCAAGTGAATCACTTGGCCTCAGCACATTCATTCAATCATAGTTTAAAATATCAGCGAAAGACTAAAGATGAAAAGGTGAATAATCTCAATATATAGAGGTTATAGAACAATAATCAAACTCCAATTCTCTAACATAAAAATAGCTTTATAGAAAATCAGTCAAGAGATAAAGATCTCAACATCAACTCATCACCGTCTAGTCTAGGAAACTTTTAACTCTACTATCTAGATAGTGTCAATAATAGGTTCATGGCTACCTCAAATCAAATAAAAAAAAATTTAAACTCTAGTAGCTAGATGATAATAATATGGAAATCCTCCAAAAGCAAGGAGGTCTCACCAATCAGCTGAATGTGAATAGATCCTCAACGAAATGCATGTTAATGACCTCTAATACTTGACTCTGCATTATAAAGTGATGCAGTCCAAATGGACATCAGTACGTAGAATATATAAGTATGTAAAATGGTTGAATGAAATATGCAACTAGGTAGAATACTATCAACTCAGATAACTTAAATCAAGAGATAAAGAACTCAATCAGGATGTCAATTGTCTATCTAAAACAAGAATAAAGAGTAGACAATGACTCATCAATACAAATTCAATCTAATCCAATCAAAGTACTATCAATATAGAATTTTTATTGGGGTTTTTTTTATTTGACAACAATCACCTATGAGCCAGTGATCATACGACAAGCTCATTGATATTGCCACAATCGTTTAGTACTTAGCAGGTAAAGAACGAATCAAATCCATAATGAATCCAGTCAATCGAGTCCTTTATTGTTTTAGGGACCTATAAAAAGAAAACATCTGACGGTTTCATCCTCTCCTACGTTTGGTGATGTAGTTAATGAGTTCGATTTGAACTTACTCTCGCTCAATTCAGTGTTCGACACTCCTCCTAAGACTCAATGCTCATGAACAATCAATCTCAATCCATACAATCAATGAGTCTCATAAGGACTCATATCAATCCATTAATTCTACCATAATCGAACCTTTCGGCCTATCAACCATATAATCAATTCTCAATCACAACTTTCAACAATTCGACCAATCAATCTCATCGACCTTTCAAAAATGAACTAGACCATCACGTAGGAGGATTTTCAATTTAGACCAATCTTTAGAGTTCAATTATGAAGACTCTTAGGAACATCAAGTTTTATCAACCTATCATTATGCTCACATCACAATCACAATCACAATCAACATTCTTAAATCAAGGTTCTAGACTCAATTCATATGTCATTTATGCATTCTTTTATGAAGTAATATGTGATTTCTGAAATAACTCTGAAAAAGTATTTAATTAGTAAAATCAAGTTTATGATGATCATCAACATATGAAAACACATAATATATATATATAAAATTACAAGAAAACATTCAAAGAAAAATGCATAGAAACTCAACACTTTCACAATCTCTCCATTACTATCAATAGGGGCACATGGAAGAACATTCTCATGTTTTAGTTTAGCCTTACATACCTGGAATGAAGATAGATGATCGAATTTTCAAGATATAGGCCTCAATCCTCCTGAACCTTAGCCTCCTCTTTTCCCCTTAGCCCTAGTTCTTAAGATGAATTAGTGTAAATGATTGAAAATTCACACTTAGAAATTGATATAGGGTTGAAAACGACTTCAAAACGACATGATTTTAGTCTAGGATGGGTGGAGAAATTACTAGAATGTTCTTTCTTTTAAAACTAAACGTCAAGTACGAACCGTGATGGAGCTAGTCCGCGTTGCGGGCTTGTCGTACTTCAGTTCATTTTTTGACCAAAAACTTGAAACACGTTCAGAAACTATTTTTCTATAAAATAATACATAAATTGCATTTGTCAAATGTGTATTTTATGTAAATCATTTTTTCATTCGATTTTCTAATCTGATAGAAAATAATAGGACTAAAATTAAGTGCAAGTCAGTGATCAATCCATGACGTGAACTTGTCGCATACTTTTCTGGAATTAAACTTTTGTTTTAAAAAATTATCTTTCGATCCGGTTGCTCTAAAAATCAACCAAGACCATTTTTTCACACAATTTTTCATGTTGATCACAACTCCGGCCTGGGATTTGCCAAAAGAGTTTGAGAAGATGCGTCATGCAAGCGTTCTATCATCTAGAGATATTTTGGTAATTTTACCAGGCGTAACACTTTCTTTTGTACTACTAGGCTTAAAATAATCCTTTAAATGTCATTTGAGCATTTTTGATCATTTATGGATAATATGAAGATTAAAAAATCATGTATGATTGGCTTTCGATTCAAGTCGAGAATATCAAAATCAATTAAAAAAAATTTAAAAAAAATAGAGAGGAAGGCCAACTAGAATAAAATGGAGAAAATTGCAGTTGCAACAAGCTATAGTACAATAATCAAAGCAAATTAAACAACGATCAAGCTTCTTCCCCTCCTTTTTTATTTGATTTCGAGTTTTGTTTAGCTCAATAATCAAATGGTAAAAGTGAATTGATATCTTAATCAACCCTCATTAATACATGAAAACTTGTACTTGTTTTATCACAATTTTACAAGTCTTTTAATTTTGAAAGGTCCGAAAATATTTGACACCGATTTTATTTTTATATGACTTTCAGGACCTTCAAGAATTCCAAACTCATTTCAAGTTTTAACAAAAAAATTTGTCATGAAATTCTTCAGGAGAAAAAATAAAAAAAATGCTGACATTTTTAACCAATAAGCAATAAAAAAAAAAGATGCAGAACATTGATTTTTTAAATCTAGAAAAAAGTCTGGAAGATGAAGTGACATGTTGGGGATGAAACATATATTTGTTTTTGTTGGTTGGATTAAGTTAATTAATTTGAAACGGATGTAGTTAATTTTGGTCGGGTCTAATTAGGATAAATGGATGGGTTTGTAAATTAATTTAAGCAATTTAAAATGTAACATAGATTGTTGCCACATATTTAAAAATTATTAAAATGATGATTGTGGTTACAAAATGGTCAATATTAGATTTAAAGGTGGAAAATACATTGTTTAGCTAGGCAAAGATATTCTTTTATGTATATATATTACATATTGACACCTTTTGATTTTTATATAACTTTGTTTAAATTGTGACACTCTTTAGATAAAATTATTACTCTATCACTATAGATGATAGGGATATGTAAGAGTTAATAGGTGGTTGGAGAATAATTTTGTATCATCTTTGATAGTTAGAAGATATTTTAAGTTCTTTTTTGTTAAGTGAACTATTCATAGCAAAAGTGTAACAAATGCTTAAGTCAAGAACAAATATTGAACATGTAATCTTCAATATAGTAGTCTTTGATTAACAACGGAAAGGAAATTATAAAATACAAATTCTTGCAGCAATAGAACAGTAACAAATTTCAAAATAAAAGTTGTTGTTTGTGCATTATAATCTGTATGGCTCACCTTGGTATGGTCATCTATGACTTTTAGGTATCATATTTTAAGCTATATGGGAAGAATAGATGTGAAAAAACTCTATCCACTTAGGATATTTGATTTGAGTCGATGAATATATTGTTCCCATAAACGAGAATTCAAGTCCAAAAATTTCTTAACAAATTGAATATCAAATTCATTGTGTGCTTTGGTGTTGTTGTCAATGTGAAAGGTCCTTCCAATTACCTAACCACGCACAAGTCATATTAGTTAGGGAGGGATTAGCCATTTATGTATTAGATATACATATATTAATTATTCCATTTTTTATTCTACATAAAATAATATATGGATTCTCTCATAACTTATAAATAAATTAGTTGTATGAGTTTTTAAATTATAAATCTCCAAAGATCATATTAATTTTGTATATAAATAGTTTACATTCAAATCGGCTAACAAATATAATATTACTTGTGCAAAATTTTAATATTTGCATAACTCATATCTAAATCAATTACCAAACGATCACTATATAATTACACAAGGAATGAACATGGAGGAAAAGTAAAGACAAATAAATCACAAAAAATAAACTTGAGCAACCATAATTTAGTCATGATTACATCTTATAAATTTAGATGAGAATGTCAGTTACATATTAATGTTTGAATTGGTTCAGCAAACTCAACGTCATATCAATAAAATTCATCAAATTGTCACTTTCTAATTTAGTAGGGGATTTCCTAGCAGGCGGTTCAGTAAATGATTCTTCACACGTGTCTGGATCAGAAAGAACTATTCAGAACTTGCCGCACTAAAAAAGTCATTTGCATCAAAATATTTGACTGCTGATGTAGCATCAGCTATCGCTCCATTATAATTTTCCATACAAATATGAAGGCATTCCTTGAGAACAGGTTCTTTTGCTTGCTTTAACAATTTTACAATTTTATTGTAAATATTTATCATCTTTGTTAAATATTGTTGAAGCAGAATACGTATCAAACCTCTTTTATACGCAGAAAGGCTCTTAGGGTCTGCTCTAAGAGAGTTTGTGCATAATTTGATAACTAACATCATCTATCAAATCCTCAAAGAGAAAGTTACAAAAGAAAAAGAGATAAAGAAGATAACTATAAATGTTTTCATGGAATTCATGTTCTGATGATATATCTTTTTAATCGTGATGTAGGATGATTTATATAGCTAAGATGCAATATTCATATTTATTTCTTTTCCATAATATACCGTGTAAATATTATTGTATCGAGATTGTGGTAATTAGATGTAAAACTAATAATTAGTAAGTACTATCTTTTAATTAAGGTATGAATTTGAATTCATGGTTAAAACTAATAAATAGTAAATACTATCTTTTAATTAAGGCTTGAATTTGAATTCATGGTCAATTCAAATGGACCTCTTAATTAATGAAATAAAGGCTAACCAAGAAATCTTAATTATTACTATTATATTTTGAGATGTTAAGATTGCTTTCTTGTGTTCCTACCAAATATAGCATATATGATATTTTAATGTCTCAAAAAAAATTTATTCAAATTTAGAAATATTATTTTGGGATTGATTTTCATTGACTATTCATTTAATTCCATCACTTTTCACATTTAATCAATATATTTTCTTCATACAAATATCCAAAATTTCTCTCTCTCTCAACTCTCCTTTTTTTTTTTTGAGATTTTCTTAACAAAATTCTTTCTTTATCATGGTTTTTCATCAAAATTATTTCTCTTTTGGGGGTTATTAAATTAGTACATGTGTCTTAAAATATTTAGAATTAAATAACTATATAAAATGAATGTATAACATGGGTTGTTCACATTTTTGAATACTCACAAGATCAGATTGGAAAAGAGGTAGTGAAATTTTTCAAGGAGCAGTTTATAGTAGATACAGTGACAGATTGGCCTAAACTAATGGAAAATATTCCATTCATCATCTCTGCAGAGAACAACATGCTGATGACTACTAACCCAACTATGACTGAAGTTAAGTAGTAAGTGAGCTAAGTAGAGACAGTGTCAGTGGTCCAAATGAAATCACTGGTATGTTTTCCAGAAGTGCTGGGCATAGTGGGAAAAGATGTTACCAGACTAGTAAGAGCTTTCTTCTGTGGAAAAACTCTGTCAAGGTTCATAACACATTCAAACCTTGTTTTGTTGCCCAAGAAAGAGTGTGAAATAATTCACAGACATGAGGTCAATCAATCTAAGTAATTTTGTTAATAAAATTATCTCCAGGATGATTCTTACAAGACTAGGCAGGGTTATTCCTAAGATTATCTCACCGAGTCAAACTGGTTATGTCAAAGGCAGAAGTATTACAAAGAATGTGTTGCTGGCTCAAGAAATTATCAAGAATATCAAACTAAGGAGCAAGTGTCATAATGTTGTGGTAAAGTCGGACATGGTAAAGACTTATGACAGAGTCTCATGGGTTTTTCTCACAAGGGTCATGAGGAAATTTGGGTTTGCTGAGATGATTATGGATATGATATAGAGACTGGTATCCAATAATTGGTACTCAGTCCTGATAAATGGTCAATCACATAGATTTTTCCAGTCTTCTAGAGGATTAAAACAAGATGATTCATAGTCTCCACTCCTATTCATCATCACTGCAGAAGTACTTACTAGGGGTCCGAATAAGTTGCATGACAATCCAGAATTCAAGGGTTTTGGGATGCCAAAGTAAATTCCACAGATTAACCATCTAGTATATGTAGATGACACCATATTTTTCTGTGCAGGAGACAGATAATCAGTCAAATTGATGATGTCTGTCTTGGGAAAATATGAACAAATGTCCGGACAACTTATTAATAGGAATAAGAGTTTCTACTATCTACATGAGAAAACATCAGTATTTGTCTCACAGAAATTAAAGAGGTGGATAGGAATTTCTCAAGGCAAGTTTCCCTTCATCTATCTAGGGTGTCTAGTCTATTATGGAATAAAGAAATTGCTTACTTTGAGGATATTGTAGCAAAAGTAAGCAGAAGGATATTGGTATGGCAAAATAAAACACTATTCTTTGGAGGAAGGTACATTTAAATTGCTAATGTACTACAATTCATGCCAGTATATTTATTATCATCCATGAATCCACCCAAGGGTGTGATTCATAGATTACACCAGTTGATGGCTAAGTTCTTCTGGGGAAGAATGGAGGTATAAAAGGCAAACACTAGGTAGCTTGGACACCACGTGTTACCCTACATCTGAGGGAGGAGTGGGTTTTAGATCACTGTTTAATATGTCCAAAGCTTTATTTGCCAAGTTATGGTGAAATTTAAAGGTAGGAATAAATTCTTTGTGGGGTATCATTTATGTGGAACAAATACTGTAAAAAGGAACACCCTATGTTGGCAAAGGGTAGAGGTGGATCTCATATATGAAAGAAACTGACAGAAATCCGGGAAGAAGTGGAACAATTGATGTGGTGGCAAATCAAATATGGAACATGTAGCTTCTGGCATGACAATTGGACACAACAAGGTGCCCTCTACTATATTGAAAAAAGAGGGCAAGTAAATCCAGACCTGGAAGTAAGGGATTGTATTGGTGAGAATGGGTGGAAGGAACTATGAAAAACTGGGAGAAAAATATATCACCAGAAATGATAGAGCATATTATGGAACACATCAAGCCAATGAAGTCAGGTCATAGAGACTGCACTTGGTGGATGGGGAACACAAAAGGTGAGTTTACAGTGAAGTCAACATACCAGTATGTAAGGAAAAGAAAAGAGCAGCGGGACTGGATTACAAACATTTGGGTGAAGAGGGCCTGCCATTTAAAATAATTTTTTTCCTATGGAGAGTATGGAGAAAAAGAATAGCAACTGATGATAACCTCAAATTAATGAAGCTGAATATTGCCTCAAGATGCTACTGTTGTGAGAATTTTCAACACGAAACCATGGAGCATCTATTCCTCACAGACGCAGTGTCTCAGAATTTATGGAAATACTTTGCTAATGGTGCAGGTATTAAAGTTGAGGGCACACATTTACAACAACTGATAATACAGTGGTGGCAGTTCAGAGGTCCCATGAAGATAAAAATGGTCTACAAAATTGTACCTGTTGTTATACTATGGGAGTTATGGAAGTGGAGGAATTCCAGAAGGCATGATATGGATATAAGCTTTGTGAAACTGATTAAACAGTGTAAAAACACAATCAATAAATTCATAAAACAAACATATCTATGGATTACCTGCCCTACAAAATGGGTAGACATCATCACCTACTTTCAATCTTACAGGCCTAAATTATTTGTGGAGAACATATTCTGGAGGAATCCTGAAAGAGGACAAATTAAATGTAATTGTGATGGTGCCTCCAAAGGAAATCCAGGTGAGAGCTCTTATGCTTTCTGTGTTAGGAATCATCAGGGTGATTTGGTGTGGGCTGAAACACAAGGAATAGGAATTGCTACTAACAATAGAGTTGAAGCTATGGCAGTCCTGAGGTGTTTACAATTTTGTGCCTCGGTAAGGTACAACTCCTTCATACTAGAAACAGACTCCCTAAACATAAAGTGCATGTTGACAAAGGAATGGGAAATCCCATAGGAACTAGTTGAGGTGATGACAGAAGCAAGAATTCTAGTTCAGGAATTACACGTAAGGGCCCAACATGTATTCATAGATGGGAACATGTAAGCTGACAATTTAGCTAACATTGGATTAGAAGTTCAAGAAAAGAGAGAATACATGTATAACAATCAATTACCTAGCCTATGTAGGAAACAATTGTAAATGAATAAAACTCAATTAGGCACTCTACGTATCAGAAACAGGAGAATCAACTTGCAGAATTAATACGACCATAACTCTCATACAACAGCTACACATCTAGCAGCAGTGCAAAACAGTCCAGATTCACAGAGATAATTTTCAGTCACTGGGGCAGTACATACAAGATCCAGCAAATAGATACAAAATAGTGGCAAAGACACATGTAAGAGAAACAAGGCCACATAAATTACAGGAAACTAAAAGGATATTTACATTTCCCAAGGGAAGATATAAAACAACTAATCTACCTGTGGGGACTATACAAAATACAGAAGGAATCAAAAAATTAGTCAGTAGCCAAACCCATAAATCACGTGGGGTGACCAGGACTTCAATCGTTTCAGACTTATTTTCAGGCGCTTGACAAGTTCCACTTGCAAGACCAGAAGATGAAAAAATCACAATGAGGAGCAAAAAGGAAAGGGCCATTTCTGGAGAGGGAATAAGATCAAACTTGAGACCAAGTATCAGAGAAATCCTAGATCCACCATACGAAGCTAAAGGGATGACGACGGTCCCTTTAGCTTAACAAGATGAGCCTTGGGCTCAAAAATTAGTTAAAAAGGAATAAAATGGAGAAAATTGTAATAACAACAAGCAATAGTACAATAATCAAAGCAAATTAAACAACGATCAAGATTTTTTCCCTCGTTTTTCATTTGATTTCGAGTTTTGTTTACCTCAACAATCAAATAATAAAAGTGAATTGATATCTCAATCAGCCCTCATTAATACACAAAAACTTATACTTGCTTTATCCCAATTTTACAAGTCTTCCAATTTTTGGAGGTCCAAAAATATTTAACATCAATTTTATTTTTATATGACTTTCAGAATCTTCAAGAATTCCGAATTCATTTCAAGTTTTAACGAAAGATTTGTCATCATTCCGCAGTTATACGTACGAGATTGAAGTTCTTCGAAAGAAAAAATATTAAATTAACTAATAAGCAATGAAAAATAAAAGAGATGCAGAACACTGATTTTTTAAATCTGGAAAGAAGGTTGGAAGATGAAGTGACATGTTGGGGGATGAAACGTTTATTTGTTTTAATTGGTTGGATTAAGTTAATTAATTTGAAATGGGTGTAGTTAATTTTTGTCGGGTCTAATTAGGATTATTGGGTGAGTTTGTAAATTAATTTAAGCAATTTAAAATGTAACATAGATGGTCGCCACGAATTTAAAAAAAATTATTAAAATTATTAAAGTGATGATTGTTGTTACATAAATGGTCAATATTAGACTCAAAGGTGGAAAATACATTGTTTAGCTGAGCAATATATTACATATTGACACCTTTTGATTTTTATCTGCTTTCTTTAAATTGTGACACTCCTTAGATAAAATTATATCCGTCACTGTAGATGATAAGGATATCTAAGAGCCAATAGGTGGGTGGTGAATAATTTTGTATCATCTTTGATAGTTAGAAGGTATTTTAAGTTCTTTTCTGTTAAGTAAATTATTCATAGCAAAAGTGTAACAAATACTTAAGTCAACAACAAATATTGAACATGAAATCTTCAATATAGTAGTCTTTGATTAACAACGGAAAGGAAATTATAAAATACAAATTCAACAGCAATAGAACAGTAACAAATTCCAAAATAAAAATTGTTTGAGCATTATAATCTGTATGACTCATCTTAGTATGGTCATCTATGACTTTTAGGTATCACATTTTAAGCTATATGGGCACAATATATGTGAAAAGACTCTATCTCATAAACGAGAACTCAATTCCAAAAATTTCATAAGAAATTGATAAGGTCCTTCCAATCACCTAACCACACACAAGTCATATTAGATATACATAAATTAGTTATATGAGTTTTTTGAAAATGGCCAAACATCGAATTAATTTTGTACATAAACAATTTACCTTCAAATCAGCTAACAAATATAATATTAGTTGGGCAAAATTTTAATATTTGCATAACTCGTATCAAAATCAATTACCAAACGACCACTATATAATTAAACAAAGAGTGGACATGGAGGAAAAGTAAAGACAGATAAATCATAAAAAATAAACTTCAGCAACCATAATTTAGTTACATATTAATGTCTGAATTGCTGCAGCAAACTCAATAGCATATCACCAAATTTCATCAAATCATCACTTTCTGATTTCGTAGGGGATTTCCTAACAGGAGGTTCAGTAAATGATTCTTCACACGGACCAGACATAACCGCAGAAACAGAAACTCTCGCATCAAAAACGTTATTTGCATCAAAATGTTTGATTGCTGATGTAGCATCATATGTCGACCTATCATAAGTTTCCATGCAAATATGAAGACATTGCTTGAGAACTGGTTCTTTTGCTTGCTTTAACAGTTTTACAATTTTATTGTAAATATTTGTTGTCTTTATTAAACACTGTTGAAGCAGAATATGTACCAAACCTTTTTTATCAGCAGAAATGCTCTTAGGGTCCGCTCTAAGAGAGTCACTACATACTTTGAAGTTACTAGACGTTCGACAAACATCATCTATCAAATCCCCCAAAGAGAAAGTTACAAAAGAAAAAGAGATGAAGAATATAGCTATAAATGTTTTAATGGAATTCATCTTCTTATGATATGTCTTTTGAGTTGTGATGTAGGATGATTTATATAGCTCAGATATAATATCACATTTATTTCTTTTCCATAATAGATCATGTAGATATTATTCTATTGATATTGTGGTAAACATATATAGAACCAATAATTAGTAATTGCTATCTTTTAATTAAGGCAATGAAATAATCTAATATTAATTCACTTCTCCAAATATAATTTTCAGTCAAAGAAGGTGTTTAGATGGGCTTAAAAGTTGGTTAAATCTGCTTTTAAGCTTTTTTTAATTTTTGGAAGTGTTTGACAAATTTTAAAATGACTTAAAATAAGTTTAAAATAATTTTTAAAAATTCAAAAGTTAATAGTTGGTTCTCCCCTATTTTTTTCTTTTTGTCTTAAAAGCCATTTATATTTGACCACCAATTTTACCTTTTATCGATAATGTTTGTTTCTTATTTCTATATTATTTTACTCCAACATTTTTTCCATTTCTTTCTAATTTTGCTCTTTCTTTTTCTTCTTGCTCTTTCTTTCTTCCATTTTTCCTTCTTCGTGTTTTTTCTTTTCTTTCATTTTTTTTCTCTTTCTTGCTCTTTGTTTCTTTTTTTCCGTCTAAATTATTTTCTCCTTCATTTTAAATAAGAAATATAGTTATTACTTAGGACAACACTAGAGTGATGTACGTAGGTGTAAGGCCCTATTGACTAAGCATGTATGCTAACTGAAACCCAATAAGCCCTACAGGTACACCCACGCACAATGAAGAGTGAATATGTGTAAGGTTATGGATGTCAATTTTGAACCATGCTCCTAATCCAATCATGTACACATAATCACAACTTTGATAGAACCATCTAGCTGAAATGTAGCAATACTGATACCGAGTATAACCGAGTAGTATAGAACAAAACCATATAGGACAGGAAGGTATGCGAGTGTAAGATACTATCTAACCTAACTCTATATGTTCGTTGGGCCCCTATAAGTCCAATGTATGCACCAGCGAACCAAGTAATCAAGAATATATCAATCGATCTCAAACACTCAATTGTATTTGAACTAGTAACCGAACTCTGAAGGCAGGAGGGAAACACAAAGCTCGAACCTTGAACCACGGATGTGGTCCCATGAAGTACATGTCACAGATATTGGACCTCAAACAGCGGGTGCGACCCCATGAAGCATATGTCTCAGATCCTGGGACCTCGAACCGCGAATGCGATCCCATTACATACGATGTCAATAGTAGAATATACAGAGTCCAAACCTCGAATCGTGAATGTACAAAAAGAATAAAGCAAGGGATATAGAGCATGAACATCAAACTACAAACATATCCTGTAAGGCGGACCTAGACTAGTCCAAAATACTCGTTGGGACTCAAACCCAGTACTTTCCAATTGTACAGACTCGAATCATACTTGCTAACTGGAGTATACAGAGGCAACACTACCTCGTCTACACACGACCCAACTGGATGAACATATAACCATGTAAGGGCCATGGGGACTCTTCCCTAGGTGTAAGGGTGGTGTTGTTAATGAGCTAAGATGTAAAATTCATATTTATTTCTTTTCCATAATAAACCGTGTAAATATTATGGTATCGAGATTGTGGTAACCAAATGTAAAATTAATAATTAATAAATACTATCTTTTAATTGAGGTATGAATTTGAATTCATGGTTAAAACTAATAATCAGTAAATACTATTTTTTTAATTAAGTTATGAATTTGAATTCATGGTGAAAACTAATAATTAGTAAATACTATCTTTTAATTAAGGAATGAAGTCAAAGACTAACCAATACAAGGAAATTTCAATTATTATTATTATATTTTGAGATATTAAGATTGCTTTCCTGTGTTCCTACCAAATATAGCAGATATGAAATTTTAATGTCTCAGACAAAATTTATTCAAATTTGAAAATATTATTTTGAGATTGATTTTCATAGACTATTCATTTAATTCCATCACATTTCATATTTTAATAAATATATTTTTTTCATACAAATATTCAAAATTTCTCCCTCTCTCAACTCCCCCTCCCCCCCC
>JBCEWC010007596.1:0-21183 GCA_038996855.1 Solanum aculeatissimum | reverse complement strand
GGGTATATGTGAAGGTGTCACCTATGAAGGGCATAATGCATTTTGGGAAGAAGGGCAAGTTGAGCCCAAGGTACGTTTAAGGTATGTTGAATGCTCTGGGGTCCTCTTTATTCTGTACCAAGGACCTTGTTGTAATAGCACTGCAATGTTGAAGATCTTCAGATAACACTTGGCTCGCCGTCCACTTTTTGGTCACAGGGTCCTTCATGAAGTTGGCTTGCCCGGGCATCTTTTGCAATGCCTCAATGAGGGGAATATTGGTTGTGATCTTCCTCAAAATAGAGATGACATGCTATAACTTACCATCTTTCTCCTTTTTCTTGAGTCTTTGAGGGAATGGTGGTGGAGGCCAAGGTGTGGGTTTCAACTTTCTTAGGGTCTCTTCTTCAGTGCTTCCCTCATCCTTAACCTTATCATATCAAATATCTGCATACTTGCTCTCAATTATCTCCTCAAGAACCTCAGCATCATCAATCAACATTTGTGAGTCAATAGTCTGCTTGTTACCTCATGTTGTCACTGCCATACACTACCTATCATTCTTTGGATTCTGCTCTGTATTTTTGGGCAATATACTCTTCTAGCGCTGGTTCAACTATGTCACCATCTAACCAAGCTTTTGCTCCAATTGTTTAATAGCGATAGAATGAGACTTGATCAGCTAATTTAGTCCTAAGATATCGAATGTCCTCAATGGGCGTAGTACCAACTCTGAATCACCATTATGTGGTGGCACATAAGGACCTTTTTTGTACCTATATCTACAACCCTAATTGCTATCTCAGTCTTATCCCTATTCCTGTGATAGTAACCTCCTCGATTATTATCTCTGAAAGCGTTATCCCTGTTAAAGTTTCGACCTTGGTTTCTTTACCTTGGCGCCAATAGTCCTTGTTGCAACCTTGATTGTTGGTCTGGAAACCCCCCAAATGATCAATCACAAAGCATGAATCCTCCTCATAGTATGAGTCCTCATACATGGGTGCACACAGTGGCTGGTGACTAATTACATTAATTCTCTATTGATTGTTCTTTATCAGTAAACCCATATTGGTACTGATCTGAGCTAGATCATGTATTACATCTTCATTAATCCTAGCGTGCTCTTTGTTGGTAGTTACTACAAAAGAGATTTTAGTAGTAGATTTGTCTCTTGAGCCCCATGCATGATTTGTCTTCGCCATATACTCTAATCGTTCAACTATAACTAGAAAAGTGCAATCCTAGAAAGAGCCTCCTATTATGGTGTCATCCACAGCTTTACCATTGTCATCTAAGGCAAAATATTAGATTTCTACCAATGCATCATCAACGATCTTATGGTCAGGAAAAATCCTAAAGCACTTGGTAATCCTTTCCCATGTAGTAATGATAGAATTGATAGGCAATTGCTATAAGTTATTGATCCAATCCATCAACTTCAGTTTCTTAGACCTGGGAAAGAACCTCTATAAAAAAGAATTGAACATTTCAGCCCAAGTTGTGATAGAGCCTTGTGGATGTCACCCCTAAGAGATGATGGTAAGACACAAAGCCCAAAAACACACATAGAAAGATTTTGATTCCCCATCACACTCTTTTAAACAAATACAATGTTGTGTAGATGGTTGTGTGAATCATCTAACGGTAGGCCTGTTAACAACCCTCTATTCTGTGGCATCTGTAACAAACAACTCAATACTAAAAACATAGTATTTTTTTGTAAAAGAGGTAACATAATCGCTTCGGTGACATCCACCACCATTGGGTCAAGCTTGTATTGATTCCATTGATGAGCAGTGACTTAAAGATCCTGTGCTGGTTGAATCACATCCTCCAATTTTGGTAGTTTGTCATTATTCAGATTGACTGCCAGATTAGCGACATTGTCAATTATTGGGCTATTCTTTGAAGTATTTTCTAGATTATGGGTCAAATAGAGTCAAGGAAGTGCCTCGACAACGAGTGTTGGGCTTACACTACACTTGTATGCTGCAAGAAAGCAAACACAACAAAAAATTTAAATCAAGGTAAATAAGGATTAATTGCCAAAATACCCTAATTAAACCAGTCTGAAGCTGTATTCTTTGGCAATGGTGCCACAATTTTTATCTTCCCCCAAAATATAGTACCTAACAAAGGTTAGGGTCGAATCCCACAAAGAATATAATTAGACCTGGAGTATTTATGAGCAATTAGAACAAATTAATCTACTAATTTCCTGAAAGTAGGGGTTTGTAAATTGCAAACATTAATCCTAAGCTAGAGAAATCGATCAAGTGCAAGTGTTGTGAAATAAATGGAAGAAGTAACCAAGGTATTATTTTCCCCATGGTTCCCTAACATAGTATATCTAGATAATCGTAATTTGGTTTAGAGTGTAGCATGCAGGGCGGTAAGTTAAGTTGACCTAACCCGTTATTTCAGGTGAGAGGCAAATTTTACTACGTGATTTGATCCATAACCACAGTGTGAGATTACTAACCATTAACTTTTGTCTTAGTACAACCATCCTGCGATCAGTTCTGTTTGATCACATTGAATCCTATTAACTACCCCTTTTTTCCACTTATGACACCCTTGATCAAGTAGAAAAGAATTCAATCAATTTCTATCATTGTCCATCATTAAAAAGCATTCATATCAAAGGGAATAATTAATACATACATGAAAACTTTCCAAGAAGTACAAACTATTCAGATTTTACTTCGTTAGTTCTTCATTGTTCCCACAATCCTAGTTATGGATTTAGCTATGCATGATCATTGTAGATAAAGAAATCATGTTATAGAATAACATAATTTAAACACTTACAATGATGACATAAAGAACAAGCAATCCAAATCATCACAAGAAATAACAATGTTATAGATCAAAATAATCACAAATATTTAGTTCTCAATGTTCTCTCTCTCTCGCTTCTTGTTGTCATTCCTCCCCTTCTTCTTAAAAAACTATAAAACCTATTTATAATAAGTAAAAAATCAAATCCCAAATGAAATAGGAAAATAAGAATCGGTAGGTCAATTGGGCAAGGTTACGGGTCGTATGCGGAACCGAGGCCCATACCTTGGCTTCATATACTTCAATGCACAAAATGTGTTGTCAGCCTATGAGACCCTCCTATAGGAAATCGTATAACTTACGTCCTGTAAAGGGTTTCCTCTGGTAATTTCTTTTGAAACTCTTCAAAATCATGATCCACCAGGAATGATCTTATCCACGATGAGTCATCAAAATTATGACACATAAATGGCCTTATCTGATAGCACCTCAACATTCAACATAGTTTCTAATCTTTGAAATACGATCACACCTACAACTCGTGATGAATTCTATAGCCCATCTGATACACCATGGATGTAACTTTTGATAGTTGGTCTTTCTCTATATCCGACTCACGAATTAACCTACAACTCGTGAAATAATCTATGGCCCCGTAGATTCTTCTATGAATCACCAAAAATATGTAAATCTGCAGACTTGGCCCAAAATCACTCTTATTCCTGTAATTTTGTAAAAACAACAAAAAACACATTAAACATACTAACATCGCTTTGAGAACACACAAAATCCTAAGTTTTAAGCATCAAAAGTGTTGTATTCTTTAGCAAATAAATGTTTCATGGTTTTAAGTCCAACAAAGTTGGACTTTTAGGGTTTTCAAATGTATAGATAAACGAAGGGACGTACGACGCGTGGAATGACCTATGACCTATAATCGGGGATTTGTAAATCAATTTTAATAGTTTTTAATAAGGGTCAATTTGATAAGTTCTAGTAATTCTATCCTAAAATTATTTCATTTTAGGGATGGGAGAGGGACCTATATTAGCCTTCAAGCCCTAATTTCTCCATTCATTCTCTCATTCTTTCTCTCCCAAAATTTCTAAGGCATAAGAGGCTCTCAATGATAAGCAAAGTCAAGGCTAGGGTTCCAATTTTTCTTTCTCATCCTACAAGTTTGTTTCTATCTAGTTTTCCCAAGATATGTGAGTTTATTTATGGGTAACCTTCCACCCATAAAGACCCACGTTCAAGTATTTCACTTACCTTTAAGTTATTTTAAGACATTATGCATATTTATGATGGTTTCATGAAGTTTAACTTGATAAACACTACATATGATATTCCTATGAGTATTTTACCAAGTATATGCATGATAGGAACCTTTGATGATAACCACATGATGGGTTTGATGTCGATGAATTATGGGCGGTTAATAGTCCTTTAAAGTAAAATTTTTTTATGTTTAATTATATTTATGATTGTTCCATGATAGACTAAGCTCACCTATTTTTCATACAAAGTCTTCTATGATTTATGCGTATCATTAGGGCATTAATGCAGAGCTTCAAAGTGAAGTTTATCAAAAGATATGAGTATGATGTTAACTTTCCTAAAAGTTGTTTGTAAAAGATTCCTATGTTTGAGCTAATCTTGATGATTTCTACTTATGATTTTAAGAATATGTTTTAAAGTTTTTATGGGATGACTTAGCACCGAGAGGACTAGAGATTAGGACTCATCCCGTTAGTTGAGGCTTGATCCCTAGAAGTTAAATGTCAATGTCCCTAAGTATGTCATCATAGGAGCCTCATAGGCTAGGCTAGTGGATCCACGTATGCCCTAATTATATGAAAGATGCAATTGCAAGTTACTATGTTTGGATATATACCTTGGCAACTAGATTTTCTTTTTTCCAATAGAAGGAGTGCACTGTCGTTTACCCAATGGAAGAATTTCATTAGATTCCATATAGTATCTCACATGGTCGTATTGTCGGTTAAGGTCTATTCACACAAGTTTATAATTGTAAAAAATGTTTTACTACTTGTCCCTTCTCATGCATTGATCTTTATCCATATTGAGCTATGCTTTAATTCGTGTATGAGTTTACATTTATTTTAATTTACTAAGCATGTGCTATAATTATGAATTATGGTATTACAATTTGATGAATTACATTGCATCTCACACACTTAGTACATTTAAACGTATTAACACATATTTAGCCTGCATGATTTAACCATGTAGGGACAGACACTCTTCTCTAGCCTGTGGCTAGTACTCATCATTCAAGGATAGATTTATTGTTCGTGGTGAGCCCTTAGTTTGGGACTCTTTCACCTTTATCCTTTGTTGTATCTTTGTTTTACTTTGAGATGATGTATTTGTAGCACTTCTAAGGCTTTTATGTTCTATGTTGTTAAATATCGATACCTTTTCTAATTGACTAAAATTGACTGTATCGGTTCCATCCAAATGTATTAGTGGTATGCTTTTGGACAAATATTATAAGTTATTTTCTACTACATTTTAATGTTGCTTCATTGTCTAAATAACCCATAGTCCTTTATCCCATTATGGTGTTTGTAAATTCTTTGTAATGTACTTGTGAATGGTTAAGATAGCTTGGGTGAGGTACCTTCCGGTATCTCATTCGACGTGTGACAACTAGGCCTCAAGGTTAGGTCATTACATCTTCTCAGCAGCATGGTCTAGAAATAGCAATGTGAACACCATTAGATAAGGGAAAACCTTTGACAACTCTAAAGGCATACCTGAGTTATTAAGATAGGAAAATTTCCCAAACGCCTTATAGGCTTGAACGAGACTCTACATGATGTAGTATTTTTGACATTTGAGGAACATTTCAAAACTTCTTGCTCTGATACAAAGTTATTCACCACCTAGGCCTAGGGCCTACTCTTAACACGACGAATGAGGGACTCGTAGGCATCTCACCAGAGCCATCTTAGTATACATCAAGAATTCATAGTTAAACAACAGATAAAACAAAATTTAAAATAGGGATAGGGACTAAGGGAAGACATTCAAGTTTCAAGAAAATATTTCCACATAAAATCAAAGTTCAAACATACCACTACATATGACTTAATAGGAACCGATGGTCGGTTTCAATTTCCCTCAAAGTGAAAAGACATGAGAATAAGATAGAAAGTAAAAGTCTTCAGACATAAAGTCTAAAATGTACTACTGTCTAAAAAAATTCAATCATGAAGAAAATAGGTGAAAATCTAAAGTAAAGGCTCACCACTAATACTAGTCTTAAATGCCAACAATCTGGCCACGTACCAGTGGAGGAGGTGGAGCATTGATCCCTATATGGTGACATCATGTAGGCAAAATTTGTATAAGTATATTGGAATGTACTAAGTGCGTGACATGCAATGTAAACATGGAATTGTAATTCAATCATTCATAAATTCAAAAGTCTCCCTACATGAAATAGTAAGGTCATAATTTAATATACTCAAGCATGCACAAGAAATAAAGCTCAACATGAAGTAGAACCAATGCATCATATGAAACACATTTGATGAAGAGAAGATATCAAATCTTAGACTTTCTGGGAATACACCATAACCGAAATGTAAGACCATGTGAGCTAATAAATGGACCCAACATATTCCCCTATGATGGCAATGGGAGACCACTTGTCGGGTGGAATTTTGTCACTTAAGCATGCATCATTGATTAACATAAATGGCCTATGTGGATCCACTAGCCTAGACTACAAGGTCTCCTATGGTAGCATATAGTTAATGGGACAAAGGATTGCTTTTAGGGTTCCCTTATCGACCCTACCTCAATGCCCTATATGGTGCTAAGTAAATCACACGGAATACTTTAAAACATATACTTAGTCAAGTAAAGTAATGTAGAATCATATGTACCAATTTCGTAAGACTAGCTCAAAATGTTAGAAACCACCAAGTGAGAATTGGCATTTCACATTGGGATTTATCATAAACAACTTTTAAGAGCAACATTATCATGCTTGTATCTTTGACAAAGTCATTAACTTACAACCTTTCTTTTACTCCCTCATCATCATCATCATACCATGCAAAAATCACTTGAACTTAGTAGGATTGTACATTAACTTTAAAACTCACGAATCAATGAAATAATGCATGAACATGACAAAGTGTTCAAATTTAAAACAATTAATAAGAAGCCCCCACATCAGTGAAATCCTATATATTAGGGTCATATTCATCAACTCAATATTCATGAAAACACATGGTAAAACATTATATGATATCATTGGAGGCAAAATTCACCATAATATGTCATTAAACCATTAATAAAGTCATAGACATCCATCTAGGTACTCTTAAAGAGCTTAAAGAAAAGGTAAAATGGCTCTAAGGAAAAACTTTGTGGGTGGAAAGTACCCACAAATCAAGAATACATACCTTAATTTGGAGCTTATGAAAAGAAAGTTGAATTTTGAAGGACAAGAATTGAAAACCCTAGCTTGCCTTACTTCTCTTGAGAGTGCTCTTAACTTTGGAGATTTTGAAAGAATGACAGACCTAAGAGGGTCTTAGGTCTAATATAGGGCTTATGGAGCCTCACAATTATGTAGTTTTAAGCCTAGTATACACATAAATGACAAAATGCCCTTAATTAAAATTGTTATATCAAATCCATAAATCCCCAATCTTGGGTCGTATACTGAACTATGAGTCATGGTTTGAGTCATCTTATTTTCCTTTCCTAATCATTAAAGACTGGTTTTAGGCAAACCAATCTACAAAACCATACTATGGCCTGTAGATCAATTTAGGGGTTGTATTGTAGAAGCCCTCGCAGTATCCTCCCACACTTAGAAAAATTTCTATGCTTTAGGACCCTAACTTTGGAATAAGATATGGAAAATAAATAGGACCATGAGTCATCCTATCACTACTAGAAATTTGAGTTATTTCCACGGTTGTAAAACCATTGCAATAACCAAACATGTCGTCACTGTAGACCTATGGCCACGGTTACCACTCCCGCTACATTAGATCGTGTAGCAATAGCTCAATTGCTACGGTTGTTCCTATTGTTATGAAAACCGTAGCAATAATATCCCTATTAGAATGATTTTCCCTTTAAAGAATTTCCGTCAGTTTGGTTTATATCGCGACAGTTATTGATTGTTGCAATAGCACTTTATGCTATAATTATTTCTACACTATTGCAACGGCTTTTTCTTTTTATTCAAAAATCATTTCAGTCTATTGCAATGGTTTTTAGTTGCTAATGCGACAATTATACAGTAATATGTTCATAACTATTGCTACAGGTAGTGCTACAGTTCTTTACCTATTGCAACAATTAACATTAAGCTGTTTTAATGAATAATTAGGTTAATGCAATAGATATCCATTTCTACTACTCTATATACATTGGTCCAATTCCATGGATATGATAGAACCACATCAATAATTTTTTATAACATAAAAACATGAAAATTGATGATCACAAAAGTTACTATTTGATCATTACCAAAATAATAATTCATGAAGATTCGTTGATCGTTAGGTAGTTACTATCGATAAAGCCAAATATACATATGTTTTTGACCATTCAAAAATGATGAACACACCACTGCTTTCAATTCTCAAAAATAAAAATTTCTAAAATGTCAATAAACTGAACATAATAAACCCGATCCATCCCCTAGGGTTTAAGAGTCTGGGAGACATAGCAAGTATGCAAATTCTCTAAATCCTTGTATGAACTAAAACATGCTCTTTGTCAATGGAATGCAAAGCTATGTGAATTTCTTCTCAATTGTGAATTCAAGTAATTAAAGTGAATATGATTACAGTGCTAGTTTATGTTTATGGCGTACTAGTAACTTCTGATCTAATTAACTTATAAAATCAGTAAATGTCTGTGGACTCCACTCCTAATTTAACAACTACAAAGTATGATAAACATAACAACGACATGACAGATCCAAGTGATAAGGTACTGACTGATCAAGGCACATATATACTAGAGACTCATAGACAAGTTATTGTAATTTGCTAGCAGTGACTAGATATACCCACCATAATGTGCAAACTCTAAGTCTATTTCTATAACAAACAAAGAAGTTTCAAATGAATAAAACCACACATAACTTTTACAAGACACCAATCCAACAAAATAATCTGTGTACAAATGCAAAATATTCTCCATTTTTAGCATAATTGAGATGTTTCTTCTTAAAATAAGTTTGAGAGAATAATTACTTCAAATATTTTGAGTCATAATTGAAACATACCAGTGTCTTCAAAAATAGCCTGCTCTGAATGTCCATAAGTACTATTTCTTCCATCACCAGACCATCAAACTATAATTGGAAGCAAAACAAGCCAGGTAGGGAAGGCATACAAACTCGATGGAGGATCATCAGATGTATTTGCAGATATGAGAGGCAAAATAGATTCAAAGTAGCTATCAAAAGATTTTTTACACATCCATGTATGTTCTAGCGATCAGTTGTCAAAACACGCATAACATATTAACACTATGACATTTATAAGAACACTACAAGTCTCAAAGATTCAATATAGAACTTTCACTAAAGATACGAGTACACCCATAAACACCAAATTAAATCTAATAATACTCAAAAAAAGAAGTCACAATATACTATATGCAATCTGAATCAGAGAAACTGGAAAACATTGGAAACGCCAAAGAAGAAGAAGAAACAGAGAAGCTAGAAAATATTAGAACAACCACAATAGAAAGATACATGTAGCACCTAGTCCACTCATCATCAAAATCATTATGTTCTTCTATAAAGGACCTGTAGGGGATGGGGTTTTCACAGTTGATGGTGAGAAGTGGCAGGAGCAGAGGATGTTGTGGAGCCATGAATTCTCCAGAAGGGTCTTGAGGGATTTTAGTAGTGTGGCATTCAGAAAGAAATGTAGCAAAGTTTGCCCATATATTGTCTGAAGCTATCAAACCCAATAAGATAATAGATATTCAAGTAAGTCATCCATGAATCAACTTCACAGAACAATTGTTCATTCTTACCAAATGAGCAATCATAGTTTTGTCGATGTAGGATCTGTTCATGAATTTAACTCTAGATTCTTTATTCAGAATTTCCTTCGGAGTTGAGCTAGACTACATGAGTGGTCCAAATGATAAAGGCCAAATATTTATCAACGCATTTGAGAATGCAAGTGCGATGAAAATTTAGAGATATGTTAACGTCTTAAGGAAGATTAAAAGAGTTCTCAATATCAAATCAGAAGCCAAGTTAAAGGAAAATATAAGAACTATTGTTGCATTTATTTATATATAAGTTGATCCATAGAAAAACTAAAAGATGAGTACTCCAGAACCTAATTTATCTGTAAGTGAATCACTTTGTAGCTACTACTTTTATTAATAAAGAGATGTTTATAAATAATAATTTTTTGGCAGTTGCAGTGGAAGAAAGAAGATATTTTTTCAAGGTTTTTACAAACAGATATAGATCCAAAGTATTTCCATGATATAATATTGAACTTTATAATAGCTGGCAAAGATACAACAACAGTTACCCTTTCTTGGTTCATGTATGTTCTTTGCAAGTTAAAATAGAACTTTCACTAAATATATGAGTACACCCATAAATACCAAATTAAATCTAATAATACTCTAAAGATGAAACCACACTATACTATATGCAATATGAATCATAGAAACTAGAAAAGATTGGAAACGAAAAAGAAGAAAAAGAAACAGAGAAACTAGAAAAGATTGGAACAGCCGCAACAGAAAGATAAAAGTTGAAGTATCTATAGTGCTAGTTTATATTAATGACATACTAGTAACTGGTGATTTAGTGCATTAAACTTAGCATACACATCTGTGGACTCCACTTCTAATCTAACAACTACGCAGTATAATGAACATAACAATGACATGGCAGATCCAAGTTATGAGGAAATCACACTATACTATATGCAATCTGAATCAGAGAAACTGAAAAAGATTGGAAACACAAAAGAAGAAGAAACAGATAAACTATAAAAAAATTGGAATAACAACAATGGAAAAATAAACACAAAGGAAATAGAGTTAAATAGATAAAGGAAATAGAGTTACAAGAGGAGGAGAAGAAGAAGAAGCAACAGCAGTAGAAGAAGAAGAAGAAGCAGTAGCAACAACAAAAGAAGAAGAAGATGAAGAAGAAAAAATTGATTTATACAGACATTAACCTTGATTAGTCGGTTGTGAAAACGTAGCTTTTGTAGGTGAAGGAACAAATAATGTTGTTAGTATGCTCGGATCAATTAATCATGCACGCTGAAGTTGTGCAACTACATCTGCAATAACTTCTTGTCACATAGTTCTCCTTTTTTTCTCCATTTGTTTCTCCATTGTTTTGCATCCTTTCTTGCATTTGTTGTACCACATCATTTGTTGCATTTAAAGTTGGTGTAGAACTGCCATTTTTTTTTCAAACTTGTCTTTGTAACCCCCAATCCATATAGTTTAAGACGTCCTGGATGTTCATGGCCCATGACGACTGAATATGCATCAATAGATTCACCATTCATGCTAATTTCTTTTTCAATTTTCTCCATTTCAGCCTAAATATTAAAGTACATCAATAAGCATAATCATGTAAATAAAATTTAGAATAAATAATAATCACAATAAGAAAATTCAAGTCATTAGTATTCATATAATTTTATTTATTGTGTTTTCATTCGAAGCCTTGTACAAATTTCCTTGTTCTTGTCGCAACAAAGACCTCCTTTTGTGATACAATTTCCTTGTCTTTTTACTAGTCACATAACAATAGATATTAATAATTTCTTAAATGATAGGAAATGACTTCATAATAAAAAAAAGAACACACCAATTTAGTACGAACTAAAGAAAAACTCCTTTTGCCAGCAGTGTGTGGATTCATCAGCTTTTTTTTATTCTTGGTATTTGTTTCATACATTTTCTCCAAACAAATAAACCAATAATGTTAATCGAAAGTATAAACCAATAATGTTATCCAAAAGAAGAGAATAGTTGAGGAGAATGTAAAAGGAAAAAATAAGCAACAAATTTGAGATTCTAAAATACATTTTACCTTGAATTTGTCAAACTTCCTATATTTGAGGAGTTCTTTAAACTGGTATTTTGGAATATGATCGGGTTTATTTTCCATGCGAACTTCATCATTCTCATATGGGTTATAATGATTTAACCTCAATTGTCTTTTATGCCTTCTCCAAGCCTCTCGAATTGTTGCCAAAGTCCATTTTTTGTAGCTTCAGGAATAAGATATTTCTCCTATAATTTGGTATCATTCAGTTAGCTAATAAATGTAAAATACTTTTATAAATAATTACATATTGAAAATTTCAAACCTTCGTGTAATCCCATAAATCCTTTTTAGTGTTCATCTTGCTCCAATGAAATATATCTAATGGGAAAAGGGTCGAAGTTCTTGCCAATGTGCCTAGAAAGCTACTTAACTCTGTCAGAGCTTCATCAATAGGACCAATAGGTTGATTTTTCTCATTTAGTAGGATCATTTTACGCTATTTTCAGGCATGTACCTTGTGCATTTGCGTTGTACCTCTTGTCTTCTTAGTGGAAATGCCTTCAACTCTAAGAAAATACAAGGAATAAGATATCATGAATGAACCACATAAGTTTCCAAGCTTATATATTACCTTGTTCTTTTTCTTGTTCATTTAATTGAGGAGGGACATAAGTCATTTGCACTTGATCCTCTACAACGTGCTGCTCTAGAGTCTGCTCGTCTACAGATTGTCCATTTGGTTGTGTGGTGGTTCTACTGGTTGTTTTTCCTCAATTAATTTTAGCAGATGCCCATTCTCAGACTGTGTAGCTTCAATATTCATTTGTTATCAACAACCATCATTTTTTATTTGCCAAGAATGTTAATGATACAGGTTTGGCATATTTCTTTTTTTTTTTGCTCTTTTATTCCCTTTTGAAGGCTCTTGTTGACTCATAACTATCAATCACAAGCTGTATAAAAATAAGAATGAATAAGTCAATAAGGTGATATAAAATAACCAAACAAGCTTTACAAACTGCCTTAACTCACTTGACATATTATAGTTTCAAACAAAAAGTTCCTGAATTAGAAAACTAGATCTTCTCTATTAGGTTTTTCACTTGTCTCAATATGTTTATTTAGTCTTTCTCTTTGATTTTTTCAAAGAGAAGAGAGAAAAACTAGAGGGGATAAAATATACTTCATACATAGAAATTAAATAAAGTTTCATAAAAATATACTATATTTGTGACTCTGGGCACACGATAGCATCAAATTCTACTTTGTGACTATGGTTAGGTAAAAAAATATCTACTTCAACTGCCATTGCCGCCACATAGTCTACTATTTCATTGTGAGTATGGCAATTTTATTCCTCTAGGAAATAATTAGAGGTAACTGCTAGTCCAACAACATGGTATATTCAGTTCTATATTGAGAAGATTCAGAGAGAAATTTAGGAGAAATAGTTCAAGAAAGAACAACCTATCTCCTTCTCCCAGGGTTAGTCCATATTTGCCTCTTATTTTCATAAAGTCACCACCATGTGGGAAGCAGGAAATACTTCTTTGTGGGGTGTCTTGCAAGAAGGAGAAATTATGATTTAAAGGAACATTAAATGATGTACACAGAATGAGGGAGTTGTTGGTTAGGAAATTTAACTTTTCAGATGACTTTATTCTTATTCTAGCATGTAATTCCAGTTCCAATTATAAATATTGAACAACCTTCTTTGCAATAAGCAAAAGAAGTAATGGAGAACTGTTACGACCCGGACAAGGGCCTAGATGTGACATGGCAATGGAGAACCCGAAAGTGCTCGATCAAGCCATCATAGCATCATTACACACATCATCGGTTCAGAAGCGCGAACGCTAAACAGGTAACACATAAGCTCTAAAGGATTTGGGGATTTGGACTCAAGCTATGGAGATTGTTTTGGGAATGGGATAAGCATCGATTCACATAACACATAGCAATAATCTCTTAGGGGACGGGTAAGTAGGATTCAAACTATGGGGGCACACCGGGTTTATGGGACTTTCCACATAGGCACATAGTCAAATCACAATTCCCAAAATTCAAGTCATAAGCATAATATATAAAAATTCTCATAAATAAGGCTAATAAGCATAACTTTCATAATCATAATGGTTAACATAACATGTCAACGTACAAGAGTTTAGATTTGTCCAACAAGCCTCTACATAGATCAAGCGGGGCCCCGACATAGTTTGAGACTTACCCTCAATACCTAAGTAAAAGAAATAGCATAATAACTAGGTAGATAAAGGGTGACTATTGCCCTTGAACAAAAGGGTTCACCACTAGCAAAGTCATTAAGGAAACCAAGAGTCATCTGAGAAAATGTAGAAGTCGTCTCCGGTCCCTACATTATTAGAACATGTAGACAAAGAATATGGATTAGCACATAATATGTACTAAGTATGTGGGCATGCAATGCATATGACAATATAGTATGACAAAGAAACATGACAAGGTAATAAGTGGTACGAAAGGAATGCACGTAGCCAAAGAGTAATATAACAATATTCTATGCCATGATGCATGAGATTCAATCCTATGATCATATTATAGTGGGGATATAACCTTAAACAACAACCGAGGAGACCCGAGCGAGCTACTAACCGGATCCGGACTACCTGCCAAGTAGTACCCTAGTCACCCTTAAACAAGCGGAAACATATAAGTCATCCCATATAGGGAGAAATCCCATGTTGGCACATGGTTTGACAGAAAGGAGTATGGACCTTATGGAGATAGCCCACCCCGACTCCAATCCTTGGTACTAAGTCTAATCCCACGGAAATACATATATATACATGCAACTTCAAATCGAAAGACTTACATTCTTTTCAAATCATGCATCGTTAGTCAAAACATAAATCATTGATCAAAACATGCTAATGCCAAGGCCAAAGGCCATCAAGAGATTCTGAAATATTTTCTTGATCATTTCATGTCAATGCAAATAGAGTAGCCCATCTACATAGCTTATCATATCAAGCATTCAAAACATGTCAAAGGGGTGAAAGCACCCAATATTCTCAAAGAACCATAACGAAGAGACTATGTGATCAGAAGCCTTAGCATATCATAACAAGAGTTTCATCAAGAGTTTCATCATAACAATCTTCAATGCATAAGCCATGAATTAGGAACAAGAACATGGGTAATGGAATTCAAACTTAAATTTACAATTTAAAAAGGTAGTTCAAAATAAATCATGAGAAATTCCATATTTAAAGCATAATGCAAGTTACCCATGCTTACTTAAATCATAAGGGGACATACACATTGTTTCTTCAAGATATTTCATGAACATTCGTAAAATTCAATCTTAAATCATGACTAAATTACCTAAAATCTACAGTACATAATCCCAATCAACTAAATACTTCAAAATTTACAGAACCCATAATTTAAAGAATCTAAAAATCAAAGTTTAAAGAGTAGGGTTCTTGGGTCATCAAGGATGAAAGGAAATCCTTGAATCAAAACCCATATACCTTGTGTCCAAGCAAGTGAATTGAATGAAGTTGCAATAGTTGAGAGTTTTCCCCAAATTTTCTTCAAGGTTCCAACAATGGTGATCAAGAGGATTTGAAAAGACCTTTGGAGTGTTTTTTTTTATAGAGAACAGTCCTATGCCAAGAGGTCCCCACTCTCTTGAACGGCCAGGGGTTGAGCAACACCCCCAAGCTTTTATTATAAATAATAATAAAAATACAAAAAAGGAGGGGGGAAGGACTTGAACTCCCCATAAGATGGTACACAAGTCGTCCAACTGTCTACGGTTAGCCAACTTATCCCCATTCTATACAAGATGCAAACCTAGAAACTATACGCCTAATAGAGGACTCCTCTTCATGCATACTAACTAGGAAAGCTATAAACAAGGGAGACTCTCCCTTTACATAAAGGAAATAAAAGAACCTAACCAAATCTTCAAGAAACTTATGACTCAACGAGAACCATATATACCGTGAAGATTATGAGGTATCCCAACAGCAAATCAAGGCGGTTTCTTTATCCTTTTGATCTTTCTTCTTCTGAAATGTGTCATTCCAAACTTGTACATTAAGAGAGTAGCTTTGATATCACTAGACAGTTGGTTGGCTTCATTATAAATCTTAGGAGTAGGAGTAAGATGCCCTTTCTTGGCTAGTTTATCTGCCACTTGATTTGCTTCCATAAAGATGTGCCTGCAAGAAAAAACCTAAAACAACGAGGTAATAGAATGAATTTTAAGTAATACCTGACTCATCGACCATGGAGATTGTAATTGGTTGTTGATCCATCTTGAAGCCAATTTGGAGTCCAATTCAAGTTAGATCGCCGAGAACCCCAATTGAAGACACCAATACAGCCCAAACAATGTTGCCTCAAGCTCGGCCATATTATTAGTGCCACTTCCCAAATGGTAAGAGAAAGCAAACAACATCTCCCCCTCCTCATTCCTGCACATTCCCCCTGCGGCAGTGCTACCTGGATTGTCCAGACAGCTCCCATCAGTATTGAGTTTGACAATCCCATGAGAAGGAGGGTACCAACAAACATTGGTGATCTTTACATCATGAATGCTCGTCTCTGCCATATCCACAAGGTCAGCCCAATTCATGGGCCAAGGTATATAAGGAAAAGCAACAGTAAGAAGACTTCACAGATCCTTTAGAATGGCAAACTTAACCCTTTTAATGTTAGATTTCTTTCCATCATACTTACTGGCACACCTATTCTTCCACAGTTGCCAACAAACAAAGATTGGGGATTTAGGAGACTTTAGGAATCCTAAAAGGGCCATAGGGTCTAATTAAATTACGAAAACACCATTAATGAAACAGATAATTAACTAAAACCCAGTGCTACACGGTTGATCTACAGTTACCATCTACAGGTACACTGGCCGTACAACTGCCCGTGTGGCATTACTTGGCCACGTTTTTAACACGAACTCTCGGGAGACTATTTGTAGCACTTCACAAAGGGGGTCACGGGACGTGTTACTTCACACGGACCATGTATTGGTCCGTGGAGCCACACTTGTCCCAGAAACCAGCCCACAACCTTGGCTAAATCACTGCCTCACTTGACGGGCTCCCAAACAAACTGTTTGAGGTCTCACGGACCGTGGGGTGGTCCGTGGGATTTCACTTGGTCCATGGGTTGGGTCGAGGCCACCCTGAACTATATGGACCCCCACACGGACCCCCAGTTTGAATGTGGACTCTCACACGGTCCGTGATCCTAGCCCTTTTCAATTTTTAGGGCCTATTCCCAGCGTCTTTCGAATTTGAGGCAGAATCACCATTTTTGCCATAACTTCCTCATACGAACTCCGAATTGAGTGATAGCAGTTGGCTGCGAAGATAACTTAAAGAGCTTCAATTTGATATGTAGTTGCTCAGAGGTTTCATCCCGTGCCAAAAGTTATGATTCTTTAAGTATACTGCTCAAACATCCTCTCTAGGCCACCAAATGATCTGTTTTGCATTCGTCCACTTAAACTCAACTCATGGCTACCAAAATTCAACAATGACCAGTGTAGAATCATATAAGATCAACCATAAGAAGTTTCAAAAATTTTTGGGTTGTTACATCATCTACCCCTTGGGAACATACGTCCTCAAATGAGCTAAGACTACGGCTTGAGGACATCAATCACAAAATAAGAGATTTGCTAACCAAAACTCAAAAGATTATGCATCACATCAAAAATCTTTAAAAACTCATGTCAAAACATCATTTAAATCATTTTCGTGCTCGTGAATGCATGCAATGTCATCAAAGTCAAGAAACAAAGAATTAGGACAAAATAGTGGATAGAACCTAGTACCTTAGGCTTGAGTAGATTGGAAGAGGTAAGGATATTGATCCATCATGTCCAACTCCTCTTCCCACGTTGCACTCTCCACATCTTGATTCCTCCAAAGTACCTTGACCGAAGCCACCTCCTTATTGCGAAACCGCTTCCCTTGTCTATCAAAATCTCAATCGGTATCTCTTCTTAAGTCAAGTTCTCTTCAATCGTTATGCCCTACAAAGTTTGGAAGCTCTTCTCACATTCATTGTCCCACACAAACTTGGATTTCTTTTGAGTAAATTTGTTCAATTGAGACGCTATAGATGAAAACCCCTCAACAAACCTTCATAATAGCTGGCCAAACCAACGAAACTTCTAATATCCGAAGGTGTCAATCGTTTAGGCAAAATCCCTTGCCGCTTCGATTTTCTTAGGATCAACCTTGATGCCATCACCAGACACCACATGATAGAGGAAGGAAAATTCTCCCAACCAAAAACTCACACTTGCTAAATTTGGCATACAACTTCTTTTCTCTCAAAGTTTGGAGAGCCAACCTCAAATGACCCATATGGTCTTGTTCACTACGGGAGTAAATCAAGATATCTTCAATAAAGACCACCACAAAATTATCAAGAAATGGCTTGAATACCCGATTCATGAGATCCATAAATACCACCGGAGCATTAGTCAACCCAAAAGACATCACCACAAATTAAAAATTATCATAACAAGTCTAGAAAGCCGTCTTGGGAATATCACAATCCCTCACTTTTGATTGGTGATAACCTGAACGAAGATCTATTTTGGAGAAGTGGGTAGCCCCTTGAAGTTGGTCAAACAAATAATCAATCATAGGAAACGGGTACCCATTCTTAATGGTCACCTAGTTCAATTGCATATAATCAATACAAATCAACAGGGACCCATCCTTTTTCCTCACAAACAACACCAGAGAACCCCAAGGTGAAATGCTAGGTCTAATATACCTTTTCTCTAACAAATCCTTCAATTACTCTTTGAACTCCTTTAACTCCACCGAAGCCATACGATACGGGGGAATGGAAATGGGTTGGGTATCCAGAAGAAGGTCTATACAAAAATCCACTTCTCTATCGGGAGGGATACCGGGTAAATCGTTGGGAAACATATCGGGGAACTCTTTTACCACCGAAATTGATTCAAGCCTAGGGGATTCATCTTCCGTATCTCTAACCCGAACAATATGATAGATACACCTTTTCCCAATCATTCACCGGTCCTTATGGTAAGAAATAAAGATACCCTTAATCATGGAATTTTTACCCTCCCACTCTAGTACCGGTTTATTAGGGACTTGAAACTTGACCCGTCTAGTTCAACAATAGATAGAGGCATATGATGCATGCAGCCAATCCATCCCAAGAATGACATCAAAATCATATATTTTAAGTTCTACAAGGTCACCGGGGAACACATTATGCAACACCGACATAGGACAACCCCTATACACTTTTTGGGCAATAATAGAATCACCCGCGGGAGTATACACATAATAAGGTTCCCTAAAGGTATCTGAATTCACGCCAAATTGAATAGCCAACAAAGGATTTACAAAAGATAAATTTGCACCTGGATCAAGAAAACCATATGCATGAAATTTAAAGATTTTTAACATACCCGTGACGACATCTGGAGCTTCCTCCATTTCTTGGCGGGCATGGAGAGCATAAAATCGGTTGTTCTTTGGAGCACCTCCAACCGGGGAATTTGGTTTCCCTTGATCACTAGTAGCAACTTGGTCCTTCTTCAAATTCCTCGAACAATTTGAGATTTTGTGGTCCAACCTACCACATTCGAAACAAGCACTAGTGACCTTCCTACATTCACCCGCATGGTTTCCCCCACATTGTTCACAATGAGGAAACCAGGGACTAACTCTAACTGGTACATTAGGAGGACACACCTTAGTAGAAAGCCTCATGTTAGAACCTTGGTCTTGTTGGAAACAGCCAAATCCACCACCCTTGACATTTGAGAACCCACCATCAAGTTGGGCCCTCTTAGCCTCATGCACCCTTCTCTCTTTCAACTTTTCACCTTCAATTAGTTCGGTATAAGTCATGAGTCTTGAGATATCCAACTCCTTAATAAGCATAGCCGTTCGACACTCCTTCACAACCAAATCCGATACACCCGAGATAAACTTGTGCATTCTTTCATGGGGATCCGAGACAAGCATAGGAGCATACTTGGAGTGTTTTGTAAACTTAAGGACATATGTCACAACCCAGATAGGGGGCCTAGATGTGACATGGAAAAAGATCGAGGACCCGAAGACCCTCGATCAAGCCATCATAGCATCGGTTAGGAAACACAGAAGCTAAGCACATAACACATAAGTTGTAAGGGATTCGGGACTTGGGACTCAAGCTATGGGGACAATATTGGGAATGGGACAGTCATGTATTCACATAGCATATAGCATAATCTCTAAGGACAAGGGAAGTTAGGATTTCCATTATGGGGGCACACCGGGATCATGGAACTTTCCACATAAGCACATAGTCATTCACAATACCCCATCATGCAAGTCAATATCGTAACAAGAGAACATGATCATGAGACAAGATAAATAACATCATATTAGATAATAAAGGTTCAACATACAAGCCAAACGTACAAGAGTATTGATTTGTCCAACAATGCCTCTACATAGATGAGCGGGGCCTCGACAAGTTTGAGGCTCATCCTCAAGTCAATAGAAGGTAAATACATGAATATAAAGTGGTAGATAGTCGGTGGCTATTGCCCTTGAACAATAGGGCTCACCACTAGCAAGTCTTCAATAGCGTATCAAGCATCGTCCGAAAGAATATAGATATCACCCTCGTCCCCTACATGGTTAGAATCATGTAGAAAAGAATATGGGTTAGCATAATTAATCACTAACTATGCGGTCATGCAATGCATATCACAAGTATAGTATGACAAAGCAACATGTCAAAGGGATAATATACGAAAGGATTGCATGTAGCCAAAGAGTAGTATAACAATATGCCATGCCATGATGTGTGAAATGTAATCCTATGTTAATATATAACGGGGATGTAACCTCAACCGACAACATGAGTGACCCGAACGAGCCACTATCCGGATCCGCCCTACGTGCCAAGTACAACCCATGACATCCTTAAACAAGGGATAGCATTACATGAAATCCCTATCCGGGGATTTATATACCCATGGTGGCACAAGGTTTGACAGAATAGGCGAGGCCTTGGAGATACCCCATTTTGCCACCTACTCCCTCGGTACTAAGTCTCATCCCATGAGAATACTTATATATACATATACATGCATCATTTGAAATAAGAGACAACATTCTTTCAAAAACCATGCATCATTAGTCATGTCAAAATCATTGTTCAAGATTCATGTACATCCTTAGGCCATAGGCCTACAAGAGTTTCCAAAACATTTCATGATCATTCCATGTAAATGCAATAGAGTAGCTCATCTACATGGGCTTGCAAGCAAGCATCATTACATGTCATTATGGTGCAAGCACCCATTA
>JBCEWC010007595.1:0-21183 GCA_038996855.1 Solanum aculeatissimum | reverse complement strand
GATTTTTAGTAATTTCAGAAAAAGTTGGTATATATTGAGATTATGCATGTAAAGTATGGGATTTCTATAATTTGCCCAAAAAATATTGCTGCAGATTTATAGGTCTTTAGGCCCCTACTTGTTGTGTTTACGCTGTTTGTATATATCAGTGTATATTAACCTTTCCACTGCTTCCAAATCCTATATTTCCGCTTCCTCTAATTGATTTTGGGTTCCCGACCACCTGTAACGACCTAAAGCTTCATCAGAAGTGCAAGGATGGAAACCTAAAAGGGACTCAGATGGAAATTCCCATGCATCAAAATTAGGGGTGTGCGTCGATCGGTTCGGTTCGATTTTATGTATTATCGATTCGATTTTTGATTTTTAAATTTGCTAAAATAATAACAAACCAATAAAATATTTTACATTGGTTTCCGATTTATCAATTTTCGATCCTTAACGGTTCGATTTTAGGTTTACCCAATAAAAAGATACTCACAAAATAAATATATAGTTTCTCTAACAATTTGACGCAACATGATGAGATACAGTAAAACAAACAAATTAAATCAATTGAGCACCTAAACTTAATAATATGCAATAGACCTCGTATTCTAATTTACTTTCCAACACAAGGGTTATACATTGGAAACCAAGTAAATGCATGTCTTACGAGTATTGATTTAGTATCAAGTGATATTAAATTATTAATATTTAATATTTATAAAAAGATAAAATAGTAAATTATTATTGTCACACCCTGGGAGGGTACCCTTGGCGTGACTGACACTCAGAGATTATTGCTAGCCCCCAAATGAACCACTCCGCCTCATCACATTCGTTCAATCACATTCTAATAGCGGAAGACATAAATGAATAAGAATACTTAAAGAAAAGACATGATAATTGATGATAAAGGCCAAATAATCTGTCCATCAAACTAGGTAAAACTAGTATGAAAGAAACTAGCCAATAATAACATCCAATCATAACTTGACATTCTAGTCTATGAAGCTTTTAAACATCTGACTAGCCAGTGTCAATGACAAGTCCATGGCTACCTCAAAATAAATAAATCAAATCTAAACTCAAAGCTAGAAAGAAACACAGTATCCTCCGAAAGTATGGGAGGGTTCACCAATCAACTGAATGTAAATAGGTCCTCAATGGAGCGCATGCTGATGATCACTAGTACTTGTCTCTGCATCATGAAAAGATGCAGACCCAAGTGAGCGTCAGTACGTGGAATGTACGAGTATGTAAAATGGTAGAATGAAACATGCAAGGGCAGAATAACATCAACTCAAAATAACTCAATTCAAGAAGTAAGAAACTCAATCATCAAGTCAAATGTCTAAGGTAGGAATATAGTTTAGACAATGACCACTCATATACCATCTCATCCCATCCACTCAGAGTACTAACAAGACCTGTTTTGGGGATTTCTCTAACTGACAACCATCATTTATGAGCCGGTGATGATACAATGAAGCGATGTCATTGCCACATCCATCCAATACCTTGCCAGGGTAGAAAACATCCCATCAGTGGATCCACAATAATAACATCAAGTCCTCTTCTGGGGACCATAAGGAAACATCCATTTTGACGGTCCAATCATCTTCTACGTTGGCCACGTAGTTATTGAGTTCGAGTTGGACTTACTCTTACTCAATTCGGTGCTCAATACTCCTCTCAAGACTCAATATGTTCATAAGAGCTCAACCCTAAGGTTAGCTCATCCATCTAGTCTCATTGGACATTTGTCAACTCAATTCATCACATCAATGATCAACTCTTTGGTTACATTCTTTTAAGGTTCAATTCTTGACTCATAAAGACTCAATCATGCATCACTCAGACTCATAACATTCAAGAAAACAAAAATAAAGTTAAAAACATTCAGGAATTCTATAGACTCTTTAGGTTCAATTTATACTCATGCATGCCCATTCAAGTGCAATATGCAAAAATAACAAACATTCAATCTAGGGTTCATGTAGGAATTAAAATCAGTTAGTTTCAAGTATTTAATTCATAAAACAGTAATTTCATGCAAGATTATATAGATATACATCATAATTTAAGAAAAACCTTCAAAAAACAGTCACGGGAGACTCAATTTACTCACAACTCCATCAATTCGGGTTATGGGGCACATGAAGAATAAAATCCATGTTTTGATTAGCCTTACATACGGGGAAGTTTAAGTCTTGGAGCAATTTGGAAGAATCCTCAAGTTTTCGCTTCAAACCCTAATCTTTTTCTCCCTTGAAACCTTGTTCTAAGTTGGAGAGGGTAATTTAGCGTAATGTTACTGATTAGATATGTTTTAGGACTTGTTTAGGTATAAAAACGTCAAGTCTAGGCTTTAAAAGGGTGAAAAAAGATCAAATAGAAAAAGTTGTCAAAAGTCATCCACGAACCCATTTACGACCCGCAGAAACTTCCACGACCTGTAGGGACCCTTCCGTAAACTTTTGGGCAAAATTTTGAGGCGACTGGAACTTTTCATAAGCCCAATCTACGGCCTATAGAATACTTTATGACACGTAGATGGATTTGTGAAGTCTGGGACTCAAAACTAATTTTCAGAACTTTTCCAAGAGCTCAACAATACGGGTCGTACTTTAATCCACGACCCGTAAAAGGTTTCGTAGAACAACTCTGCACCTGACAGTCTCAAGTAAAAAGGTCATAACTTTTGATTCTGAACTTCAAATGAGATGAAACCAGTTGCGTTGGAAAGATAATTCAAAGAGCTTTCATTTAGTAGGTTATAGGCCACCTAATTCTTTATATGCTAAGAGTTATGATCATTTAAAATTGACCATCGCATAATCTAACACTAGAAACTAAATTTATAAGAAAGTTTTGAACTCGGCCAAGTGTTAGAAGTCTCTTAAGACCCTAATACGCTTTTCATATGTAAGAATGAGTCTTGAAACATAGGTGTATGTAAGAATAAAGTTATGGGGTATCACAATTATAGTCTTAATGGGTTATTAGTTTACCCAATAACCCAATACTAAAAATCAAAACCGAAGCGATAACTCAATAATTTTTTTTGTAAAATCATTAAAAAACGTTAACCCAATAACATTAAATCAATAACATTTTTTTTCGATTCGGTTTATCGATCGGTTCGATTTTTACACACCTCTAATCAAAACAAGAAGAGACATATAAGTAAATATCCTTTAATGTAAAATCCAAACATATATAAGTGGTACATATCAATGTTGATTAGACTAGAATCCAAACAATAATAAATCTTCATATGTTGCTGCAACAGACAAAATCTCCTAACGTACCAAGATGTATCACCAAGACTAATTACAACTTTGCCAACTTGATCAAAATTTATGCACTTAAAAAAATACATTACAAAATAATAACAATTATTAAGCATGACATTGGAAAGGAATACACACGTATAAGGTATAGTCATCCAGTGAAGTGAGAAAATATAAGAGCATGAAATGAAACTAAAATATATATATAAAAAAATACTACCTATAAAGCCAAGTTTGCTGACTAAAAGGAGATAAAGCCAAAAGTAAGATATGTTTATATACGTCCTGAAAACATACTTATTAAAGATAATATAACCCTACTGGTTGAATGGCACCATGTAAGAGACTAAGAAACCGTTTCTCTGACCTTTCAAGATGTAGCTAAAGGCTATATATGGCGTCAACATGCCATGTATCACCACAGCTCACAAAAATGTGAAATGGTCAGGTTTCTATCAAGTCATATCTTAGTGTCAAATGAAAACCAAACACATAAATCATGAAAGACGCCTGAAGATGCATTGGAGCATCAATCAGACCATAAATGCTCATATGAAATAAAATTTCTAACAATCCAGAAAAAAGAGGTAAAAAAGGTTGATTTCGAGCCCGCCTAGACTCTTGGAATCATGAAATCACAAGAATTCACATTTTGACGTAACTACATATGCTTATACTGAAAGTGTGTTCAACGAATATTGCATCCAAGTTATAGTACGCATATGTGTACACATGTATGTTTAAGGAAGTAAAGAGGAGTCTTTAGAAATAAGCATTCATAGAGGTTAATGCTCGCACGAATTAGATCACAATAAACATAACAATGAAAACAATTATTCAAGAGAAATCTGATTTCCTCAAATCCATACACTACAGTAGAGTAAAATTCAAGAACAAATCCATTCTTTCTAATCGACAACCTCAAAATGTATAGTCGCGTCTAAACCAAATTCGAATTGAAACAAATGAAGAAGGGCATACCTTTTTCGGAGCACGAACTGAAACTAAATCGAGTTGTTAAAGCTTTCTCCACCATAATGACTACATTTCACCGAATTCCCGATAAAAATATGCATATAATATATATATGTATACATACACATATATACATGTATATATGTGTATATATATAATTTTGAAAGTAAAACATTACATATAAAAGGTAATGAAAATATGTATATAATATATATATATATATATATACATACACATATATACATGTATACATCTGTGTGTTTGTGTGTGTATATTATATAATTTGAAAATCAAATGGATTGTCACTAAAAAAAATGACCTAAAGAATTTCTGAATTTTTCAAAAATAATTATTTCAAATTGTTGAAAAATTGAAGAAGCTCAATAATTAATTCATATTGTGGCAGGTCAAAATTGGGTGTCAACAACTTAACTATTAACTTATTTTGTTATTACTTTACTTTCTTTCTTTTACGAATTGTTGTGATATCTAATGTATAATCATGTTTGTACTTTATTTGATTTTAAACAAATTAATTTAAATATTAAGTTCGATTTAAATTTGAAATTGTCGAACCAAATTTTATTTTTTTAAAAAAGAAAATTATTATTAATCCAATTTATGTATATTTACATTATAATATTATTTCACTTTAACATTAACTAAGTCAAAATTAATTAATTATAGTAGATTACTTATTTTATTTTATTTTTCAAGTTAACTTAATATTATTGTTCTTCTGTCTAGATAAGAATGAAAAAATAATTTTATTTTAACAACATATCTCCTTTTTATATTAATAAATCTCACAAAAACATTATATTTGGGGAATTTGAGTTTTTACAAATATTATATTTATGAAAAATATTAATAAAAATAGTTTTAAATACAGAAAGTGAATTATTACACTAAATATTTTTTGAACACATAACTTATTAGTTATTAGCAATTAGATAAATAAATAAATTTAAACATATACTAATTACAAATGATAAAAATGACAAATGCATAGTTATAATTCAAAATTTTAATAATTAACCAACAAAGAAAGAAAAAATATTGAAATAAAATAAAAATATATAGGCCAAAAAATGAATTGACATATAACTATATAATATGTAGAAAATTTTATAAGAGAATTGAAAATTTAATTCTAAATAGAGTAGTTCAAAATACACTTGTAATTTGAGTCTATATGTTATTTTTTTTAATTATATTGATGTAAATGATAAAAGTACTTAGTAACAATCACAACTAAAAAATTTAAATTTAGTGCCAGATAAATTTTGTGGCTAAATAGTAAGATTCGTCGTTATACCCATATAGAGACAAAATTATATTAGCTACCAACAATTAGCGATGGAGTAGCAATGAAGTTAATAGCCAATTTCATATTTTTTTTAGAAGTGTAGATAATATTCGACATGAAAAAAAAGAATAAATAAATATTATATATGCAAATAATTTTTTGTTATCAATTAAGATATATTATATATGCCGAAATTCATGTTTACGTTTCTTGATTCTAATTTCTACTTGAGCAATAAATTTAAAATATTGATCTTTGAAATAATAACGCATAATGAACTATGATTATTATATATTTCAATTCAATCTAATAAATAGATTAACTTCGATTCTTGATAAAGTGGTAAAAAATAAACTAAATGATAGATTGCAAAAGTTTCACAGTATAAAAGTGATTATTCCAATAATTAATGTCAACAAAATATAGGTCAAATTATCATATAATATATTTTACAAATATTTTTTTTAAATAGGTAAAATAATAGGACTTATTGGGCCCGTTTACGGGTCTTAAATTTTCTAGTATATATATATAGGAATACATCTCGCCATTAAAATTAGCTAATGTAAATTGAATAGTTAACATTATTTTTCGAGAGAAAATTGAAAATGATAATTGTTAAATTGAAAAAATGGCTATTTTTGAAAAAATCAATTCAATACTTAATTAATTTATGTCAAATCAATTTTCCAAATAAATAAATAAAATAGACAGAGTCGCCACTTTTTTTAAGACAAAAAAGTTCTAAAATTTTAGAGAAATGGGTAAAGAGGCCCAATTTCCACTTTAAGAAGAGATTAATCACGTAAAGTGACAGCTAACTTGTGGTTGACCGACGATTAAGATATTTGACTAACTTTTTGAAAAAATTAATTTAAAAATAAAACTTGAGAAAATTTAAGTAAAGTATCTAAATTATTTAAGAAATATTCTAAGGTATTTAAAATCTAGCCACACTTATCTAATTTTGACAAACTTAACAAATTTGAGAAAATTTGAATTACTAAAATTTAAAATCTACTAAAATGGCGAAGTGTTAATAGAAGGAAATTTCATAAATTATTTCAAAGAAAATATTTTTACTTAAGCTTCAAAGGAATTTCACAAAAATATAACTTTTTCTAAGAAAAGGACTAACACCAAAATCACGAAATCACTAAAAATGAAGATTTAACATAAATGATTCGACAGTTTGGAGAATTTAATTAGATTAACACAAAGCTACAAAAAAAAATGTTAGAGTTAAGTTAAAGTTAATAAATAACACAAATGAATGAATATACAAGTAGTGAAAAGGAAATAAACTTAAAGAATTGGGCGTGGTAGGCCCAATTTCATTTGTCCTAATTCTAAAAATATTTTGGACCTGCCTGGCCTAAATTTTTCTCCCAAAATTTGCTGCTGCAATGTGGGCTTTTAGGCCCTTATTTTCCTGCATATACTGAGTGTATATACACTACATATTAGTGTATATCACTCGTATCCTTCACCTGTGCCTGCTTCTCTTAAACCTGTACATTAACCCCTATGTCCGCATGTTGCTTTCTTTTTCATGGAGTGATGCGAGACTGACTCGAGAAGAAGCTTGGACCTCTTCTGGAGCAGCGAACTGAGACGACGATAATGAGCTGATGAGTTCAAGAATGGTTCCCACAAATGCAAGCTAGAGTTTTTAATTTAGCGATTAGCGGTTCTCGAAACTTTAAATTTTCTAAATTTTAGCTGCTATTCACAATTTTTGGAATATATTTTCTAGAGGTAAAGTTGTATGTTTCGATTGAAGTTGATATCCCGAAAGAACAAATAGACTTTATGTTTTTTTATTCTAATTTCAGACATTTATCTAACCCATGATGTTATATTTTTTTATTTAAGACAATGTGTTTTTTTTTTGTCACTGATATCTGTAGTTACTTCTTTAAGATATTTATCTCATTATCTTCTTGTTTTTGCATTTTATATGTTAACTATTATGTAGAAATTATCGTAGTGTTATCAACTTCTTCTACAGGAAAGTACTTAAATAGTACTCTATTTTTTAAGTTAAAATTTTATATGATTCATCAACATCCATTTAAAGTTCGCAACACTTTTCTGAATAGTTATTATGTTTTTTCAGTTTTTTATGTCGAACTTACTAACATATTTTAAACCGGAATAAAACAAAAAAAGTACAAATATTTTTATTGTTCATATTTAACCAATAATATAAAAAATAACAAACAAAATTCAAAACATAAATTAAACCAAAAATAAAACCAAGAAAAACACATATAATTACATGGAGTTCACCATTTTATAATCAAAAAATAACTATGGTAATTGTGTATAATTAACCATTAACATCACCAACCAAAAATAAATTTACTAACATAATTTAAACCAAAATTAATTCAATGTAATGTCTAATTTATTACTGTGCATATTTTTTTAAAATAAATATATTAACATGTTTTAACCCAAATTTATCCAACCAAATCAACAAGTAAATTGTTCATATCCAACCAAGAAATATAAGCTTTTATAAATAAACTTATGTTCATAATTTAAATCCAAATAAAACCAATCAAAAGATCAAAAAATATTTCATTGTGTATATTAATTAAAACAAACATATTAACAATGTTTAAACGAAAATAAAACCAATAAAAATCAACAAGTCTATTGTTCATACTCAACAAAAAATTATGACAAACTACAAAACAAACTTTATAACATAAGTTAAAAACAAATAAAATGAATAATTTGTCAAGAATTATATTGTGCATAATTTACCCGAAAAACACAAATTACTAACAAAATGAAGAACATTCGTTGCTTCACAAAACACCATCTGAACTCAAGTTCAATGTCTTAATATTTCGAATACGAATAACATCAAATAACCAATCACACAACATAATTTTGAACCGGCATCAATCCATCAGTTTTTAACTTGAGAATGAGTGCAACTCTTTTTGTTATGACCTGTTGACCCATATTTACTGCATGTAGTTTTGCATTTCACTTCAGTAATCCCCTTCTTCCTATCATAATTTGATGGTCTTCCTGGTCTTCTTTTAACATCTGGCGGCAACACGATCTCACCAAACACATCATCTGAAATTACCCAAGTGCTCTCACATGGTAACAAATCAATTGGTATCACATATGCATCTTGCAATTTTTTGCTACTGTAATAAATTGAACAGAAGTCCTCAACAAATTTGTTCCTGTATGTAATAGCCGCGAATGCATGGCCACATGTAATTTCATCATGTTGAAACCTCTCGCAAGAACACATTTTTGTATTCAAAAAAATTGTGAACCTTTTTGCACCGTCCGTAACAGTATGAAGATACTCCGTTGATGCTCTCACTTTTTAAAAATAAATAAAAAATAAAATTATTATTTTTATTCACAAAAGTCATTGGGAAATTTAATAACTTAGACTCATACCGTCATTCGATGTGACAATCTCTCATTATCCAGCAACATCTGATTGTATTTCCTTGTCAAAGTTATTGTAGTTTCTCTTCCTTCTTGGTTGTGTTTCTCGTTCCAAGTTTCAATTGTTTTCCTCATGTACTCTAGCATAGGTACTACAGAAAGCTTCCTCCCAGGTAAAATTGCATCATTTATTGATTCGGCAATATTACTTGTTAGTGTCCAGGTCCTCTTTACAGTTGAGTGCGCGCGCGATCACTTCTCAAAATCAGCCTTTACCAAATAAGCATGATATTTTGGACTTACTTTCTTCATTCGATTCATCAGATCTTCAAATTCCTCAACTGTGTATGCCTTTGCCAAGCCAAAGAATAATTTTCTCACCTCCTCTGTATTATTGTGTGTCCTTTTTAGAACATTCGTCCACAAATGATAAATGCAAGCGTAGTGTGACAATCCTGGATAAACAGATGCAATGACATTTGAAATGTTTTTGTTCCTATCCGAAACAAAGCACATGCCGTGCATATCACCGAATACCAATTTGAAACACTGAAAAAATTAATTCCATGATTTATAATTTTCTGAGTCAACCACACTATACGCTAGTGACAATATATGACCTACAATTAAACAAAACCATTTAATAAAAAAATATTTAATACAACTAATCGTAAAATTATTTACGAAGTTTTAAAAGCTGACCTTCCGTATCCAAAGTGCTAGCAATCAACATTGTACCTTCGAATGATGATCTTATATGTGTACCATAAACAATCACTATTGGTCGACAATATTTCCAGCCTCTAATGCATGAATCCAGTGCAATGAATGTATACGAAAATTGTCCTTCCTCTGTCTTTCTTAAATTCACCACTGTTCCTGGATATGTTTTTTCCAATATATATAAATATATTGGTATTTTCCCGTAAGATTTAGTTGGGTCCCCTCGTAGTACATTAAATGCCTTTTGCCTACCTCTCCAAGCTTGCATATAACTTAATGTAATCCCACGTTCTCTTTTCATGTCTTTTCTGATTTCGATTGGTGTATAATTATTTTTGGGATCACTGCATTTGTCTAACAACATTACACCAAACACACCACTTTTACATTGACGTTTCGACATCAATCTGCCTTTCACTGGGCACATATGTGTATCTCAAAATTTATGAACTTTGAACATTCCAGAATTGCTCAAAAATGAAGATTTAAACAACCATGCATAACCATTTGCTGGGCACTTCAAGGTGTAACTGCAAAATGTGAATCTCATTAACAAAATTTTTAATCATTTTAAAACCAAGCTTCATCACAAACAAACATAATATAACCAAAATAACAATCATTTTTTAAACCAAACACCTGCACAAACACAAACCTAACCAGTGACAAGGGACCACCTGTTTTGACCCCAAATAATACACATAAATAATTTTTTTTTTAACAAAATGAACACACTTGCTATAAAAATATAAAAGTTATCAAAATTATTTTTTTCTTGCACGACAACCATGTTAACCAACAAAAGAACTAATTTTTTAACCAACATCCTACAAAATTAAAAAAAATCGTGTTAACCAATAAGATTACTAACTTTTTTATCAACATTATCCAAATAAATATATTAACCAATAAAAAATATAAAAGTTATGAAAATCATGTTAACCAACAAAAGAGCCAATTATTTAATCAATTTTCTATAGAATCCAAAAACAAAACATGTTAACCAATAAAATTACTAACTTTTATGCCAACCTTAATCATTTATTTATCTAATTACATAAAAAAAATACATACCTTGTAAGACTTGACCTTTTAACAGTGTATTCGAACCCCCTTAACAATGCATACCGTCTCATCACTTCTACAATTTTTTTTTTGTTTCTGTAGATTTGATTGACTACAACATCATCATTTTGAATGCTGTCAATTATTTCGACTTCTTCGTTCTCCTCATTGATTTCTGATTTAATGCCAGGTAAACACATTGTATCTCTAGTGTTATATGATTGTGTCGCCGCTTGGACACCTCCTTCGTACAAAACTGTTTCCAAAGATCTATCGATACACGTTATGCACAATGGATACCTGGAGAAGAATTCCATGTTGCATTTTTTTTGAGCTAAATACACGTGCACACCCATGTTGTTATGTATGCGCATGGGTGGGGATTCATTGTTAACCTTATATTGTAGCACCATTTCAGTAATGGTTGTATCCACACCTATCTGTGAAGCCATAGTATCAACCAACCCTTGAAATCTGTTCGTTGTATCAAATATAACACCTTTAATCTTCTAATCCTCATACTTACCTACGTTATTCATTATATGTTATTCTTTTCAGTAAACAAACTTTTCATTTTTTTAATTAAAAAAAGCCATGAATAATATCAATTAACACCCAACCTAAATAAAATAGTTATAAAAATCAATAAATGTACAAACAAAAAACAGAATAAAAAAAAAATCAAATGATGATTTTGCATTACGTAATATAATCTACTATTTTTGTCATGAATATGCAATACATACTGAATACAAGTTCATACGAACATAATCAGTAATAAAAGAAATTTATTTTTTTTAAAAAGGAAAACAAACCTGTTGCATCCCATTTCCCATCATGTTGAATAAAAATTGAGACACAATCTATCATAAAAAACGTTCCAATCACGAGCTCAACAAGAGAGCATTGTATTTTTTTTCTCCAGTATCTTGCATAACAAATTGCAAAATCTTTTCCCTATAAATTAAGGATACACTAAAAATGAACTAATTTAACATCATATGGATTTGTATGCACCATTTTTTCATTTTGGATCTTTCCCAATAAACATTTAATGATTATTTTTATCAGCTAATTCAATTTTTTTTTTTAAAACAATAATTAGCTACATGCATTAAATTCTTTTTGGGTTCTCAGATTTCGTTATTCTCTTTTTTCCTCTTTTTTTTGTTGACACATTTATTAACTCACTTTTTTTTTTAATTTGATTTTCACATATGTATATACTTTTGTTAAAAAGATATTGATATTTAATTATAAATAATTTTTGTTGACATATTCATGTAGTTAAGAATCTTAAATTGTATAGTTATATTTTTTTTCCTTACGTTAAATGGGATAACCACTTAAGATAAGGTTATACTTGCAATTAATAATTCTCAGGAAAAGGGAAGTACAGAAAAAATCACACCAATATTTCTGGACCTTTCTTCTTGAATTTATGTAAAGACAAAAATACATTAAAACCTGGGCCACCGTTTCTACTATGGCTCCGGCTATATATTCCCTATTTCATGAAGCATCAAATTATAAAGAAAAATGGACTACATTAACATTTTGTTAGGACTGTTGTTCGTCTGTGTTTTGGTTCATGGAGTCGTCATTTCACTTGGAAGAACCAAAAGACTTGCACCAGGCCCATTCCCTCTGCCAATTATAGGTAATCTTCATTTGCTTGGTGACAAACCTCACATATCCCTTGCTCAACTCGCAAAAAAATATGGTCAAATTATGAATCTGAAATTTGGGCAAATAAACACAGTGGTCATTTCCTCGTCAGTCCTGGCTAAACAAGTTATGCAAAAGCAAGATTTAGCCTTTTCCAATAGGTGTGTTGTTGATATGGTCCATGCCTGCAATCACTCTGATTTCTCAGTTATATGGTTACCTGTCAATTCTCAGTGGAGAACGCTGCGCAAGATTTTGAACTCTCACATCTTCTCAGGGAACAAGCTGGACGGTAATGAACATCTTAGGACAAAAAAGATCCAGGAGTTGATTGATTATTGTCACAAGAGTTCCAACATTGGTGAAGCAGTGAATATTGGGAGAGCAATTTTCAGGACTTCCTTAAATTTGTTGTCCAACACCATTTTCTCAAAAGATTTGACTGATCCCTTTTCCGATTCTGCCAAAGAATTTAAAGAATTGGTATGGACCATCATGGTTGAGGCTGGTAAACCCAATTTGGTCGACTATTTCCCCTTTCTTAAAAAGATTGATCCACAAGGTATAAGGCGGCGCTCCACCGATTATTTTACTAAGGTTCTTCACCTTATGAGTGGTTTGATCGATGAACGGGTAAAGGAAAGGAAAATGGGAAATCATGCAACTATTGATGTCTTAGATGCCCTTCTCAGCGTTGGTCCGGATGAAATTGATAGGATTCAAATCGAGCATCTCTGTCTGGTCAGTCTACAAATCGAACATGCCATCACCTTATTTAATAAATTTACCAGGCTAGAGAGAACATTTTAATAAGAGATAATATCATACACCTCTCTCCGATTTCACTTCATAACACGTATTACGCTTTTCTCCTTTATTTTGAATTTTTATAACACCTATTTTACTTATTATGGGATAATTCCAATGGCGAATCTATGCACAAAAGATGAGTCATGATCATCTGAATTTACTATGCATGTTGTATAAGGTTAAACATCCAGCGAGGTTTGTAAAACTATCCTCTTTCTCAGGCCTTGTCTGTTTATTTGTTTTTCTACGGTGCAGAAGTATAGTCTCGTGCCAAATTGAAATCCTTATCTAGTTTCAATTTAACACCACAAAATTTATAAGTTTTTGTATTTTCTTAAATTTTGTCCCAAATTAAAATGAGAAACAAATCAAAGAGGGGGAGTGTTAATTGCATGTCTCAACAAGCTGTTTGTTTGGTAGCTTGGTTAAATGCTTGTGGCAATAATGCCACGCCTTCTGGTCCTTTTTCTTCTGTGCAACATGCCAACATTTCAGTTAGGCTAATTGAAAGCAACATATGTTTTGGAATCTTTCACTTGATTTTATATGGCATCATAGTATTTATGTTGGAATTTTGTTTAAATAAAATTATTATTTAGTATTTTAAATGAATTAAATGAAAGGATATGTTCTTTCATTCTTTAGTATCACCAATTCTATTTAAGTTCAACTTCTGCAGATTCTTTTACAAAATATTTGTCATCAATATTCTCCAAAGAATTTTCTTTTCTTCTCCAAAAGATCAAGTTCAAATTTTGTTTTCGAATAGGATTTCTTCACTATTTGCTTAGTGTAGAAATTCATAGGCTTGTTATATCTACTAAAATTATTTATGCAATCCCATAGCAATATAATCTTGAAGAGGAGAGGAAGAAAATATCATTTTTAGAAAACTTTTCGCACGCGTTTCAAGCCTTCAATTCTGTATTCGTAATTCATATTATCAAATCTTCATCTTGTGTTCTTTTTCATTTAAAGTTTTGTATCCTGAATATATCTTTTCCAACATTCTAAAAATGATATTTGAGTTGCGGTTGCGGCACTTGTCTACTCAAAGTTGGATTTAGTTCCTAATTCAACAATATTTTATAATTGAAGTGGTGGATGAACAGATGCCATAATGATATTGTTAAGAAACCATAATGACTTGTGTTTAAATTTATATTCTATGTGGAGATGGGTTGTTGCCAAGCAAGATTAAAGTTTGACCCTACTTATTATTATTTATAAATTTCTTTTCTTTGTGATTTTGTGAAATTTATTTTCATAAGTATTAGGATAAATGAAATACTAATGATGTTCTTTAAATGCCTTATAATTTTAAGAATAACATTTTTTATGTCGTTATTGTGATTCATAATTCTTGCATAAAGATCATATGTGAAGTTTATTTTAAAGTTGTGAGATGATAAGAAAGATATTATTTCTAAGGATCATATTTATACTTGTGAGTAGGAGTCAATATTGGACCTAGTGAGATATTTTATAATTGAAGAACATAAATTTGAGATGAATAGTATGCCTTCACTTTACAATTATTTATGATATGGTGATATTGTGTGATAGTTCGTCGATAAAAATATAATACAAAAATCATAATAGAAACAAGAAGGTTTTAATTTCCACATTTTAATGAAGGATGTTGGAGAAATTGATATCATGTTGGGTATAAAAAATTAAATAAAATAGTAGGGGTACTAGTGCTAAATTAGTCACTTTAATATAATGAGGACAATACCTTATTTGATTCTAGATCAAGTTAACTAATTATGATGAAATAAATGTGACTTAACTTGTGTATATAAGCACTATTGTAAAAGCCAATAGTTGAGTTCTTGATTTTCTTTAGAGAACTAAAGATTTGAGAAACTCTAGGTTACATATCTTTTATAAAGATATGTTTCGATGACAATTAGACATCAAATATGTGAGAAAAATAAATTTATCACATGATGGGTATTTATCTTGAGAGGAGATATAATTTTTTAAAATCAAGAAATAAATTTGCATTAGCAAAAGCAAGGAAAGGACTTGAGTGGTGGAGAGATTGTAAAATATGAGCTTAATTTTGTGATAGTCAAGCCGTTCTAACTTGAGCATGCAAAAATTATATATTGGGATATGAAAATGCATGTCATTGACAATACTATGTGAAAAAGTCAATTCAAGATAGAATAACTCCTATCACATTGATGTAGTCAAAGAATTTGACTAATCTATTCACTAAATTTCTTAAAAGAAAGTTATCAAATAAAACTTCAAGTTTAATTATGTTAAAACTCCATATTTAGGTCCACCAATAATGGCAACCCTACCTGGCACTATGAAATGAATAGCTATGGGTTCAAAGGTATCAACAAGTTATCAAGTTATTGATATGTGAATATTTCAGTACTAAAATAAGACATATATTTGTACTTGTTATCATATATTAGAGGGTTGAGTTGTAATACTCTTAATGAAGTTCAGTTCAAGGAATAAGTGTCTCAAATATGACAAAGATACTGCAAGAACTTCACCTATATGAACATAGAAGTGGTGCCACTTCGATTGAGAGTTAGAGTTACTTTCATAAATGTTCATGAATTTTGGATAGTACATGGCCATAAAAGTGCTAAGCATGTTTGGGTGGAGAGGAAAAAATAAAATGTTTATGTGTGTAATGTCACCAATGTTATCACAATGAATAATATGTTCAAAGCTATAATGCTAGGTGAAATTTTGATTTCATCTGTGACATTATACTAAGGTAATGTTCAAATCGAAAAATACATTACTCTATGTATAAACGTAACTTGATCATTATATCCTAACTTATATTTAAACAAGTGTAGGATTGTTGTAATTTTGTTTAAATAAAATTATTATTTATATTTTAAATATGAATATGTCTTTTATTGAAATGGTGCGTCATTTAAATGAAAAAGTATGTCCTTTCATTCTTTGGTATCACCAATTCTATTTAAGTTCAACTTCTGCAGATTCTGACATAATTTTACAAAATATTTTGTCATCAATATTCTCCAAAGAATTTTCTTTTCTTCTCCAAAAGATCAAATTCAAGTTTTTCTTTCCAATAGGATTTCTTCACTATTTGATTAATGCAGAAATTCATAGGCTTGTCATATCCACTAAAACTATTTGTGCAATCACATAGCAATCTCGCAAAGATAGCAATCTCGAAAAGGAGAGGGAGCAAATATTATTTTTAGGAAAGCGTTTCACACTTATTTCAAGCCTTTAATTCTGCATTCTTAATTCATATTATCAAACCTTTCATATAAAGTTTTGTATCCTGGATACATATTTTCCAACATCTTACGCTAGTAATTTTTTCAGGACTTGTTTGTAGCAGGGACAGATACTACATCAAATACATTGGAGTGGGCAATGGCTGAACTACTCAAGAATCCACATACTTTGGAGAAAGCACACCAAGAATTTGCACAAGTAATTGGCAGAGGCAAACTAATAAATGAAGCTGATGTTGCAAAATTACCTTACTTGAGGTGCATTGTCAAAGAAACCTTTCGAATGCACCCACAAGTTCCTTTCTTAATTCCACGCAAAACAGAGGAAGATGTTGAGCTTTGTGGCTATACGATTCCAAAAGATTCCCAAGTTCTTGTGAATGTATGGGCAATAGGGAGGGACTCTAGTCTATGGGAAGATCCTTTGGAGTTTAAGCCAGAGAGGTTTTGGAAGTCAGATATAGATGTTAGAGGTCAGGATTTTGAGCTCCTTCCATTTGGTGCTGGTCGAAGAATTTGCCCGGGATTGCCTTTGGCTATCAGGATGGTTCCAGTAGCACTAGGTTCATTGATAAATATATTTAATTGGAAGCTACCTAGTGGAATTGCACCTAAAGATTTGGACATGGAGGAACAATTTGGTATTACCTTGGCCAAAGCACAACCTCTACTAGCTATCCCTATTCCACTGTAGATAGTAGATCAAGAATACTATAGTATATATTACATAAAAGTATTCTAGTGTATAATATGTCTATAATGAGCCAAAAGCATTGGATATCTGTCAAACACTGTCAAAATGTTATCTATATAAGCCTTGGTATCTGTAGACCTATACTTGTGCATCCTTGAAATAAGACCATGTCACCACCAAGGGTTATGTGATTCTTTCTCGATTTTCTGAAATGATTACTTTTGACAAACATAACAAGTAAAGAAGAACGGACGGAGTGGTTCTTAAGAATTCTACTTAGAATAAGAGTTTAGTAGTATTCTCCTTAAGGTGTTGGATAATATGTGTGATTCTTCAAATTAATTTTGAAGTCAGGGATAATTTTATCATTTAAAGTTTTTCACTTTATAATTGAATGTTGATGTTAAGGGTAGTTTTGTTATTTAAAGCTTTTCACTTTATAATTGAATGCTGGAATTACATGTATTCAATGTTATATTTTGTGTGGCTTTTTTCTTATGGACAAAAAAGTACTCGCTCCATTTAACCCTCCTGTTCGGATGGTGGTTTATCATGATTTCATAATGTATTGTATTGTAGGTATGGTATAGTACAATACAATACAATATTTGGATAGGCTTTATAGTTTGCTACTATTAATGATAATTTTATTGTTATAATGTTCGGATAGACTGCATGACTTGCTACTGTTTAATGATAATTTTCTTCTTTGATTTGACCATATGGTACTATATCATAACTGATACATTTACAAAAAGGTCCTTAATTATTGTAAATATTAAAACTATTAATTTATTTTAATAAATACATAGAATTAAATATGGAAACAAACTAATATGTCTCTAATCCATACAAACAACACATGAAATCACAAAAGTAAGAACTTTTAGAAAATGAACCTAAAGATAGACTGAATTGTGGGAAAAAAGACGACACACAGAAGAGAAGCTTCAAAAGTTGATGCAGAGAAAAATGAGTAATACAATTGTGAAAGCACTAGATATACTAGGGTAAAGTTTAATAAAAAATAAAGAATAAATTAGAATTATTTAAACTTAAGTAAGGGTATAATTGGAAAAAAATAATAAGAGAACCATGAGATACCACCAAACTGATGGTTTCAAAAAGTGACGGTTTTCATGGTTACAAAATCATGAAACCAAACCATACCATACCACGTAATTAATGAAATAATCAAAACAAATGTGGTTCTCTTACTAACTATAACACCCCCAAATTCATCCTACCTATTCTAAGTAGAGATCCGCGACGCACACTTGTTATGGACCCTACTGTTTAAGGGTCTAAAGGTTTTTCTAAATTTATTTCCTTTCTTCTACATAACGTGTCCTCAAGGTGATCTCTTTAAACTTTACTTCCCTTTGTCTTATTGTGCTAAAACACTTAGGATTTAGGATCAAAGATGAGTCTAGAACAAAAGAAGATCAGGCTAAAAATGTGGCTATGTAAAGAACAAGATAAGGCTCAAAAGGGCTAACTAAGGATGATTAAATAAAGGTGGGTCAAAGACTAATTCAACTGGGCTGCCAAGGAAATGCCTAGATCCTTTCCTCTAGGTTCAACTCCTACCTACCTTTGTCCACATACTGGAAAAGTTCTAGCAACTATTGCAACATAGACCAACAAATTTGCTCTCTCTCACCTAACACACTTTCATCACAAGGCTAACACTAGAGGCTCCATCACATCATTCACACACATTTATATTAAGCATATATTATCCATGACATTCAAGGTTTAAGCATTAGCTACTCATAGGTTCAATTGATTCGGTCATCCCTGATGCAAACACCTTACACAAAATGTCCTTTTTACTTCTATTGACACTCTACATGAGACTCATATTGACGAATACCCTTGGGACGATCATCATCCATCCATCACAGGGCCCCCTCACTCAACTATGAAAACTCCCTAGACATTCACAAGCCATATCACACAACTAGAACATAACAAAAATATTCATAATACTACGAATAGTCAAACACGCTAAAAACATTCAACATTAGTTACATATGCAAGCAAAATTACAATAGTGTCCACAATGATGCAAACATAACAGAAAATAAAACAGAGTCTTAATACATGGCCAAATTAAAAGGAAAAAAAGGCACAAAAATCAAGATACTCCCACCCCACACTTAGAACAAGCATTGCCCTCAGTGCTGAGCATATGAAATCTGTTAGATAGAGTCATGGTGATCACTCATCGTCTATTACAACATCGGGAATTATCGGCTCACCTCCCATAACTACAGGTAGCTCATCCATCTTCAACTCATCATCATCTACATTAGAGGTCTCCCTCGCCTCAACTGGTTCAATGGGCACATCATCCTCCACAGGCTCGAAGAACTTAGGTCCAATACCCATAACGGCCTTAGTATGATCTTTCAAAGGGTACTGGACCTCCATAACAGTGAGCTCCGCAGGAGTGGAAGGTCTGCCACCTATCTGGTGGCGTAGCATCTCAAGTCCGTACATTTGAGATATGATGAGTTCGTCCTTGTAGGCCCTCTAAAAAATGGTCAGGACAAGTCCTGCAGATATATACGACCCCTTGATATTAGTCACATTATAAAAAAGGGCATCAATCTGTGGGAAATAGTGAAGGCGCTCTGTGGGGACACCTGCACAACTCAGTAATTAAACCCCCAAAAGCATACCTGCGGCCACGATAAGCCTGAGCCTTCTGCATGACAAACTTAAAAATGGCCTTAAAGTTCAGTACAACTCCAGTCATCAAAGCATAAGCCAAGCACACCTGGTCCCGTGTGACTTCAACAAAATATTTCCCGGGGAAGAAGGAGTGCATGATAATCTTCACCCAGACTCGAGCCTCCCTATTCAGATGAGCAAAAAGGAAGGACTGATGATACCTTTTGAGATCGTGGCGAATCACTTAGTTGTGGAGTTTGACCCAACCAAGGTGTGATGGATTGCTCGGTAAGGTAAGCAAATATGCAACTAAGTAAAAGGGTTAGTGGGAATATTTGGAGTGCCCAAAATGCCATTGAGGGCAACTAGGGTGATATTAACCTCAATCCCCCAAACTGTGATAACCTGGGAGCGCACCTCTATCTGTATACTTGCATAGAACTCCCGGACTAAGCTGAGATTGCATGGAAAAACCTCCCCGAAGAGAAAGTTAAGCCGATGGTCCAAACACTTCTGGTAGATGCTCGAGTACTCCCTAACCAATAAGTTAGTATCAATGGGCACATCAGGGAAGCACTTTGCCTCGTCATGTGCCCTGTACCATCATTTGCCTTCCCTGACGACCACATTAAGCCCATATTAAGGTCGTTGACCTCTGGGAGGCTTTGAGGAACTAGGTACCTTAGGGATGTCCCGGGCATGTATTCTTATGCTGGATGCCCCTGCTTGTCCTGTTCTGCAAGGTCTAGAGGCCATAGTAACCTACAATAACATCCAAACATCATCAAAGCATGTACAGTGAAAAACACTATTGCAACCAACCCCACACTTAGCTTAGAACCACAGGGTGAGAAGGTACTCATACTTTCCATATCACTCCGGGCATGTACCAACAAAATAGGTTGCACTATCCCAATAATTCAACCAATAGTACCCACCCCGCACTGTATTTCACACACCACTACCATCCTATAACACCAACAATTCACAAGACATCCATGAATTCACTAATGCACTTAACAAGGTGTACCACACTTAAATTTTTTAAAACCTAGCAATAATACACCAAGATAAGAACAATTTGAGTTTAATGAACACAAAATTCCCAAATTATACCCCAATTTCGACCTAGGGTTAGAGCCCACAACCAAGAAGCACCAATTTAACCTCTGATGAGTCATAAAAACACTCATCATTTGACACCTTTCTAGCTAGAACCTTTGCAAATTCTCAAGCAAATTGTTACGTTTAATGTTTGTGTGGTGTAGTGTGCAGGAAAATCAGACAAAGCATGATGAAAGA
>JBCEWC010007594.1:0-21183 GCA_038996855.1 Solanum aculeatissimum | reverse complement strand
CTTCTTCTATTGAGTTCTGCTCACGATCTTCAGCTTCCACCCTCAGCAGCTGCTAGGTCTCATGTCGAGTAACCTGAGCTTTGATACCATGTTAGAATCTCGACCTAGCATCAATGGCTGCTCATCCTTGATGATGCAGCAAGAGTAACAGAGGAGAGAAAGAGATGGAGCTGGAGAATTGATTTCTTATTACTTCAAAACTATATTAGCTAAGTACAATCCGTATATATATACATACACTTCTCAACTAACTCTAACTGACCATTCTAACTAACTAACTAACCATGTGGTAGTTGTAACTAACTAACCAACTAAGTATCCACATCAGCAAGTTAATAAGCATACTAGTCTCTACATTTCGCTTTAGAGAATAGCAAGACTTATGCTTTTCATTGATATTTTTTTTAGCCTTTCATATAGTTTTCATCTTTTTTACTCTCACGATGACTTGAATCTGCAATTTTAGAGTAAAAAAGTGAAGGATGTCTTGCATAAAATGAAAATCTATCTCTGACATATTTAATATGTGAATGAAAAATGAGATTAAAGAGATTAACGCATTACATTAAGATTCTATTCATGATTGTGCCACTATTTTATCGATGCGTCTGTTATATATTAATTATATATAATGATTAATGATTATAGTAGATAAATTTTTTTAAAAAAATTAGATTTATTTTTATTGTAAATTTTATTCGTAGGCTGTTGTGGACTGTAGAATTTTTCAAAAGAAGTCTTCCCTAACTAGCTCCTGCAATGATGGATGTAACCACAATATAATATCGATCTTTTATACGGCCAATTATATATTACCACAAATATTTTTTGTTTTATTTATAAAAAACTATACAATTTGAAGTGGCATTTGAAATTTTTATAATCAAATATTCATTTTTTAAATAAAATAAAATGATTTGCTGGTCATTTGACGTGCGTACAACATTCGAACAATCATAGATAGTTACCAGACCTTATCTTGCTATATATATATATTAATTTTTTTTAAAAAAATAAAAAATTCTAACCATCTGAATTTATATAACATACATTATTGATTCGATATAAAGTTTAAGATTTTTTTTAATTAATTTATAATCCAAAATACTTTTTAAGAATATAAGTTATTTCATTAAAAGTAAATAAAACAAATTTAAATTAAATTATTTTTAATTATCTAAAAAAATTAAATGTTATATAAATTGGGATAGAAAAAATAGTATTATGGAAGACCATAAAAAAAAAAAGGTGTTAAAGCTCATAAGCTGCATATTGATAAGTACCCTATCGTGATATGGTTATTTAAGAAAAGTCTTCTTTTTTTTTTTGAAAAAACATAAAATTTTATTGTCAAAGATTGTGTGCATTAAATTAAAGGGAAAAATACATAAAATTGACTTAATTTAAAATTATTTACCCTTAATAGATCAAATTCAAACTATTTACCCTTAATGGACCCATGATACAAACTATTTACCTTCTTACCCTACTTATTTTTTTTTATTTTGCCCCGACATCATGCTGACGTCAGCATAAATACTATAAAATATACTTCGGCGATATATATACACCATACCAGTATCATATAGAATGAGCTCAATCCTCTGTGATACTCTGGTTGTATATTGATACCCAATTGATATCATATAGGATTACATTTTTTTTTAAGAAATAAATAAGAAACAAATAAAAAAATTATTAAACTATAAATTAGTAGAAAATATATTAGTTGTGATACTCCGTCGGTATATTTATATCATATCGGTATCGTATACGACTAGTAAAATTATTAAAGTTAGGAAATTATTTATTAAACTATAAATTAGTAGAAAATATATTCTTGTGATACTTCGTGGGTATATTGATATACTATCGATAGCCCATGGTTCCTGGCGTTGCTAGGGGCTCGAGGTCAACTTTCCAAAAAAATTATACTGAGGGGTCCGTAATGAGCTCGTCAAGAGTCCTAGATGGCCCCACTGGATTGAAGATCGCCTGGTAGGATTTTATGGACCAAGGACCAGGAAACATGCGATTTTGACAGTTTTTCGTGGGAGTTAGCGCACGGTTCCTAGCGTTGCCCGAGGCCTGGGGCAAACTTTCTCTAAAAATTATACCGAGGGGTCCGTAACGAGCCCGATAAGAGCCTCAGGTGGCCCGACGAGATTGAAGATCGCCTGGTATGATTTTATGGGTCAAGGAACAGGAAACAGAAGATTTTGGTAGTGCCCCAAGTGATCCGACGGGGTTGGAAATCGCCCGTTATGATTTTATGGGCCAAGAAACAAGAAACAGGTGATTTCAGTAATTTTTCGTGGGTGCTAGCCCATGGTTTCTATCGCTGCCCGGGGCTCGGGGCCAACTTTATCGAAATATTCTACCGAGGGGTCCGTAACTAGCCCGACAAGAGCCCTGGGTGGTTCGGCGGGGTCGAAGATCGCCTGGTAGGATTTTATGGACAAGGAACGGGAAACATGTGATTTCGACAGTTTTTATTGGTATTAGCCCACGATTTCTAGCGCTGCCTAGGGCTTGAGGCCAATTTTCCCAAAAAATTATACCGAGGTGTCCGTGACGATCCCGGCAAAACTCCCAAGTGGCCCGGCGGGGTTGTAGATTGTCTGGTAGGATATTCTGGGCCAAAGAATAGGAAACAAACGATTTAAGAAATTTTTCTAGTGTTAGCCCACAGTTCCTGGCGCTGCCTAGGGCTTGTGGCCAACTTTCCCAAAAAATTATATCTAGTGGTCCATAACGAGCCCGATAAGAGCCCCAGGTGGTTCGGCGGGGTTGGAGATCGTCTGGTGGAGTTTATGGGCCAAGGAACAGGAAACAACTGATTTCAGCAGTTTTTCGTGGGTGTTAGCCCACGGTTCCTGGCGCTGCCCGGGGCTCGGGGCCAACTTTTCTAAAAAATTATATTGAGGGGGTTCATAATGAGCTCGACAAGAGCCCCAGGTAGCCCGACGGGGTTGGATATTGTCTGGTAGAATTTCATGGGCCAAGGAACAGGATTTAGGCCATTTTGGCAGTTTTTCGTGTGTATTAGCCCACGATTCCTGGCGCTACCGGGGGCTCAGGGCTAATTTTTCCAAAAAATTATACCGAGGGGTCCGTAATGAGCCCAACAAGAGCCCCAGGTGGCCCGGCGGGGTTTGAGATCGCCTGGTAGGATTTTATAGGCCAATGAACAGGAAACAGACGATTTCAACAGTTTTTCGTGGGTGTTAGCCCTCGGTTGGTGGCACTGCCCGTGACTCGGGGTCAACTTTCTCGAAAAATTATACCGAGGAGTCCGTAACAAGCCCGGCAAGAGCCCTAGAGGGCCCGACGGGATTGGAGATCGCCTGGATGTTATTATATAATTTTGAGCTCTTTTTTTAATAAATAAAATAATTAAGAAAATTATTAAAGTTACAAACTTATTTATTAAATTCTAAATTAGTAGAAAATATATTCTTTGTGATACTCTATCGATATACTGATATTATATCGGTATCATATAGGACTGAACTTACTCCTTTGTGATACCCTGTTGGTATATGTATACCGTATTTGTATATCATACAAGGTGGGAGCTGACGTCAGCGTGCGAATTGTAATATTAGGGGGATGAATTTTAATAGTATAGGAATATAAAATATAAAAGGATATATGAATGTAAATAATTTGCTTTAAAACGGCACAAGCTTAGCTTTCGCTAAATTAAATTATATTGGATACACGACTGTTTCCAACTTAATAATTTTCTCATTTTGTTTCTTTTATCAAACACTTTCTGTTTTTCTTATCAAAAGACAATTCCTAGACGACGTGCACTATTCAATAATTTGAAATAACCTTTTTGTTGTTGTTGTGATTGTTGTCTTGTTACTGGTTTGACTAAATATTCACACGTGGAGGTTTGTTTTATTGAATTTGATAAATTTTTAAAATTATAGGTTCAAAATAAAATTTTATCTTATGAATATAATTTTATAAAATATGTATAACTATATTTTATCTCGAAGATATTGAGATCAATTGAATCTGATAAGATCGTAGTAGTAGCTTTAGATTTGACAATTGATCTTGCAATGTTTTTCAAACCCTGTGTCAAACCTACAAAGAAAGATAAAAATTCATGAATAATTTGGTCATGCAATTAAATTCCTCAAATGTTTTTCTTTGATAGAGTTTGATCATCTATTATTTGAGAATAACTGCTAATTTAATTGTAAAATCAAAGTTTGAAGGTGAGATTTTATGGATTTATGACACAAAAAGTATTTTTAAATATTTTTTTAAAGTTGAAAAGATTTTAAAAAAAATCGAAACCCAAAAGGTACCCTTTAATTCTTTATTCATTGGATAATATACCCGCCTTCGCGTGTACAAATTTCAACTGTGAACATTACATTTTCTTTCCTTAGTAGGCGATAGATTTACCAATGTAGGTTCTATATCGGTAAATTTTATTATATCTCTACTTTTAGAGGATGTTTTAACCGTCAGCGGTGAATGCACCTTGTATTTAAGGGGTTCATTCAAATCTCCTTCCACAAAAAATTATAGTACTACTTATACACGGTAAAAATAATTCTCCCTTCGATTAATTTGTGTCTTCTTAAAATTTTGGACCTCCTTAAAAAAAAATTTGGTTCTGCCACTGTAAACAGTATTAATATATTTAGTAAAATTTCGCTAACAGAGTCTAAAGAGCGTAAGATTTATGCAAAAATTATCCCTATTTTTCTAAGATAGATAGATTGTTTTCGATAATCCCTTAGCTTAACAAAATTGTTGAAGAGAATCTCTCAAAAAAACTATTTTTTTTCTTGTATGAATTAATATTGATGATTCATTAAATTAGCTAATATTATCTGATTCAATAAAGACAAATAAAAAAAGCTCTAAATCTGGCTGTCTTCAATTTATGAATTATATCCTAGCTTGCATTTTACATTCGTTGTAGACCGCATAGCGCAGTGGATTAGCGCGTTTGACTTCGGATCAAAAGGTCGTGGGTTCGACTCCCACTGTGGTCACTTTCTTTTTCTAATTTTCTATGTTGCTTTTGGTAGAAGCAGCTTGCTGTGTCACGAGTGGATATTAAGTGGCACCACTAACGATATTACACTCATCATCGACTTCACGAAACTTTCATTTATTTACTTTTTACATACTATGATCAACTGGTAATAACTGAATTAAGTTAAAAGACGTCCTTGATTTCATATTTTAAACAAATACCCAAAGAAAACAGTCTGATTTTGGTACCTGTTTTCCATAATATCCCAATTGTTTTATGCTATGATTTTTAAATTTAAGCAAATACAAGCCGCCACTGTTTTAGATAACAAACGACAATTGAGCTACTTTTAGGGGATGAGCATCTGCCTTAGCACTCTTCGTCATTGCATATAACATATTCCATGTAATCTCGGAAATGGAGTCTGAAAAGGATAGAGTCTACACAAATCGATAAAGGTACAGACTGTTCGAGTAAGCAAACCACGGTAGTAACAAGCAACAAAGCCCAACCTGCTACATTATTGAGCCAAGGATGCTCCGCCTTTTGTATTAAGACGGAGATAACTGGACACAGAATCACGCATAATAGTTGCAGGCATAAAGATGGGGTTTTGTGCATCTATGGTGTTATGTGGTTGAGTGTAAAAAAGAAGACGACCAAAGTAAACAAAGTTCCAACTTCATAATGCGTAGTAGTGATACAAAATATAATAACGCAAAACAGCAAAATATGATCCTCAACTTTGTTCTGCAAGTCGTAACATAACAAATTATCTAACTTGGATCAATTTAAACCTTAATGGCATACTTTCTAATAGGAAAGTACATCTCTTTCTTCTTTTCCCTTTCTGTCTTCAAAGATGCCTGCACATTGAACCAAAATCAAGTTATTAACGTGAAGTAAAGAAGAAGTAAGAGCCTCAGTGAAAGAAGAGACTTGAAAATCCATTTCCGGTAATTCAGAAGAAATGCTCTAAAGTATACATACGAAGTACCCCAACATTTAGCAACTTCAATATTATTATGCAGAAAGTAGATTTTATACCACTATCCAGGTATGACGACCTTGTGGTGCCATGTTGAAGAGTACACTTCTTCTCAAACACAATTTTTTGCATTAGAATTTCAACCTCGAAATTCCACTAAATCCATTCTACTAGAACATAATCCTATTACAACAACGAAGGAAATACTCATTCTACCCAATTGATGAGTCGAATTCTAATGCAGTATCGATGTTTCATCACAAAACAAAAGAGCAACATAAAATGAGCATGTCATATCTGGGGCAATTTTTTGGCGTGTCATGATGATTTGCATGAACATTATGTTGAACTGTTTTAAGAGGGTTGTACCAACTGCTAGGTAGCAAGCAAAAATGCTGGAAGAACTAGTCACAATAAAAACACCTTTTTTATGTTTTATTCATCACATGTAAAAGAGAAATTAACAGCCAAAAGGGAAAGAAATTACTCTGGGCCTAGTTCAGGACCTGAAATTTTTTGAAGGAAAAGAAAAATATTTCAACAGAATTTCTTTCCCCACATTGAGAAGAAACAAAGAAATGGTGAAATGGTAGGGAAAACTTGGTGCCCATTTGGGATTGGCTTATTTTAGGTGCTTTTAAGCAGTTTTTGAAGTGTTTGGGTAAAGCTAAAAAATGCTTATAAGCACATATTTCAACGGCAAAATAACAAAAATAAGCCAAAAGCCATAAGTTAGAAATTCTAACCTATGAAGCCAATCCAGACAGACTCTTAGTAAAGAAAATTATTCTTTAGACCAGAAGTACTGATTCACTATGCTCACCCAATTGGTAATCAAAGTTAACCAGACTACATTTGTTATTTCTATTTTCCTTCACTCTTCTCCTTTTCTTCACCCTCACCTTAGCAGGTTGGTACCAAGAAAACGGACAGTACCTTTATTTTATTTTCTTCAGTCTATTACTTCCCCTTCCATTTGCTTCACTCAATTGGTATCAAAAGTTGACAATTGTATTTTGGAACTTCTTTCCTTTCACTTCACGCCTTCCGTGCCTTTTGTACTGTTATTTTACCTTCTTCTTTTCTTACCCAACTAGCCAAATTGATATTAGGAAAGGTCAAGTACCAAAAGTCATTGAAGGGACAGACCATTATCCACCTTGTTTTCAATTGTAGGCCATTGGACCTCGGGAATATTTTAGTTATCAAAAGTCCCGATGGAAATTGATTTCTAAGGTAAGCTCCTTCCATGTGCTTGTTCAATGAGTGTTTTCCCCACCCCTTTCCTCCCAAAACTCAATAAAACAGATCACACAAATAATCAGAACTTGTTTTTTTTTCTTTGCCTTCTCCTTTTCTTTTTTCTAGCATACAAACTGGTGCCACAGTCTCCAATAATTTTATCATGAAAAATATGAGTTGGAGCATACGTTACCACTAGAATCATTGCATTCTCTTAATTCATTATGACTAAGGAGAAAAGGATCTCTATCTCTATTTCCTAGTTCCACTTCCCCTATCCTTTTCCATAATGCAGACAAGTTGCAGAGTATATCACAAAGGAAAATAACTCAAGATACATAAATATGAAGGACGACAAGCTAGGAGATGGAATGGGTGCTATTCTGATAATATATTATCACTTATGGAGACAAAATAAATTTGCTTTTCCCCATTTGTGAGATTTGTTAGATTACTCATGAAACAGTGATGTGGAAGAAAAAATCCTTCCTAATGATGAAGATCGCTACTAACACCTATACATTTAGATGCATCATAGAACACCAATAATTCAGTTTACCATTATATTTCATGTTTGAACTGAAAACTATAGATACATCAATGAACAAAACGGATTTACATTATCGTTCATCGTCCATTCGAGCAGAACAATACATATTAATTCATCAAAAGACACGGTAACTCCTAACATTAGTAGCTCCTAACATATAAAAACCTATAAGAAAATCAAAATAGCATATTGATAAAAATGAAAGACAATTCAAATATACCTGGTGCTTCGTAAGACGTTTACGAATGGCTCTAGTCTTCTTGGGACGGAGGTCAAGGGGCAAATACTTCTTATTCTTATATACTTCTCTCAGTGCTGACTTCTGTTTCTGTGATATAACAGTCAACACCTGTGCTATTGATAACCTCACCACCTTACTGCATCAAAACCACATTTCAATTAATTAAAAAATATTACCCTCTCCTACATAAAAATCCGTTATTTAACTAGTATTTTCACTAAGAGGGTTCAATATACGAAGAAACCAAAAGGGGTTCAACAAATCAATTTCATGTTAAATTTACAAAGACATGCATGTAAAAAAACAATTGGGTTGGAAAAGTTACATCTTGGAGAGCTTGTTAGGGGCACCGCCAGTGACTTTAGCGACGCGGAGGAGAGCAAGTTCTGCTTTCAGATCCTTCAATTGAGCTAAAAGCTCAGTCTTGGATTTCTGTCTCAGCTCATGAACTTTGATTCTTGCTATACAAACAAAAATAATCAATAAATTCCTTAAAATGCGAAATTACATGAAAGATTTAGCGGACAATTATGGTTACACTTACCCATTGCTTCTCTCTCTCTCTCTCTCTCTCTGAAGATTGTGAAGCTCTAAGAAGCCAACGGCGATGTTAAACCTAAAAAACCCTAATAATCTGCAAATTTCTCAATTGCCAAGAAAAGTATGGGCCTCCAAAATTTTGGCCCAATATGGAATTAATTTGTTGGGTTTTACTGCTGCTGAACTTGTGAGGAGTAGAAAGGGAAATTACATCTATATACAGAAAAGTAAAAAAAATTATTAAAAAAATAACATATGTTTTATTTAAATAAAAAATATCTCAAATCAGCGGAACTATACATAACTATATAATATAGTTATAGAAAGTATACTCTACTATACAATATATATTACTTATACATGAGTTATGCACTAAATATATATTGTTATACACAAATATACACTGACTATTCATGCCTATACAACGAGGTTTGAATGCCCAAAATTGTAACAAATAGCCAAAGATCAGTCGGATGGCTACTTTTCGTAATTAAAAAAAAGTGGGCTATTTTTTTGTGTAAATAATTTTTCTCAGTGATTTATGGGTGTAATTATCCCGAGTAGAAATCTGGATGAACCCAACATTTTGGGGTCGTTTAATAGGATGTATAAGAATAATGATAAATATGGTATATTACTTATATTCAGATTATTTTGTTATTCAAAATTTGATTTAGTGTATTAAGATAACATGTATTGCATAATATTAAGATATATTATCTTTTTAACAAAAATATCCTCTACATATATGAGGAAAGAGATGTGAAAAAAGTTTTGAGGGGCAAGTGAATTGTTAAAAATTCTAACGCAGGCATTAGAATCCTTGTCTTTCTAATACCATGAATCATCGTATATTAATTATACACTTCTTAATACCAAATAGAGAGTATAATTAATGTTTGCATAAAATTTATTTAGGTTGAAAAGTATATCAAACGAGTTACTACTAATATACAAAACTAATACATGCATTTTTTTTTTTCTAATACACTCTTCCAAACGACTCCTAAAAGAGTCAAATCTCTCAATAATGATATTGTTTGTCTGAATATTTTTTTGTTGCTATACTTGTTTGGCGGAAAAATGATTAATGTGCAAATGAAGTTAAATTTATATTAAAAAAAAAGGGTTAAAGGCAAGTAAAGTAGGAGATCAAACTTCTATCCTTCTATTCAAGCAAGAATGAAAATATATAAAGATTATGTAAAGAGTAAGTATATATCACAACCAAAATACTAACGAGCAAGAAAATAATAAGAAATTTATGAACTCTTTATACTATTAAAACTTGGTAATAGAGGTGTGTTTTATGAGTGAAGATTTGATCCCTTTTCTTTTGTGAGATGACTCAATATAGGCTAAAAAGTCAAGACTTCTTCCAAGCAATAAGACATTTTTTCCTTTTGATTAGTTGTTGGATATTTTGTTAGACTTGACTTTGTTTAGAAGTTTTTGTATGATGAATTTCAGAGTTAGAAAAGTTATTTAGATGGCTGATTTATTTCCACACTTAACTAATATATTGGTTTTTGCTTATAAAGTTAGTTGGATTTAAATATTATTTTATTTAGGATGATCTTAAATTAACTAAGTCTTGGGTTTGCTGGTTTTTCTATCGGAGAATTAGTGGGGAGAGTTGTTTAACATACTTAGCACGGAGTTGCACCTCTTTACTAATTTTGATTCGTAAATGGATGGATAGATAGAGCAAGTCAATGCCTTACTAAAGTGCTACTTGAGACATTATGTAAGTACGTATCAAAAGGATTGGACGAAGCTCTTAGACATGGCCCAACCTTTTTTTATAACTTGCAGCAGAATGAATCCACAGGGCATACACTATGTGAGCTAACCACAGTCCAACCACCTCAAAATTCACATTCACTATCCATTGCATTCAAAGGGAAGAATTTGAGAGCTTATCATATAGCCAAAGGATTGAAGAAGCAACTTGACACTACTAAATTCTACTTGGACAAGGCAGCTAAAAGGATGATGAAATTTGTGGACCACAAAAGGCATCCCACGGACTATCGAGTTGGGAACACGATCATGGTGAAATTTAGCCAAAAACAGTTTAAGCTATTAGAAGGCGTGTACCATAATCTATTTTGCAAATATGAGAATCCTCCACATCTCAAGATTCATCCTATCTTTGATGTCAACATGTTTAAGTCTTACCATGAAGACAAAAATAATCCAAGCATAGGCTAATTAAGTTAGGCACTGAGATTGAGAAGATCATTGACTATCAAGCTAAGTAAAAATAGGAACAAAAAGCTATTGTCATGTTCCTCATACATTGAAAGGGATAATCACCTGAAGAATCCACATGGGATCGATATGAAGATTTGTGGCAATTTAAAGACAAGATCCAAACATTTATGCAACAACAATAGGTCACAATCGTCGCAACATTAGGTGAGAGAGAGTGTGATGACCTGCCATATCATCACACCTCATAGGCACCACTGTGGCATAAAGTTGTTTATGTGAAAGTTTACATAGAAAAGAAGACTAATCTTAATGAAATATTTTAGAGAAGTGTAGAAATTTTCTTTGGTAGATTCTAGAATATCATAGAATTAAATATATAGAAAGTCATTGGAATATTCTAGGATTGTATAGTATTCTAGAGAAGAGACTTATTTATAAATATGTAGGGACTTGTTAATAAGTATTATTTATATATTAACCCCCAAGTAAGTAGTATAAATAGAGGGGCATTCTTTGTAAGGGTATCAAGCAAAAATTAATCAAATTTCTTATAAAACATTCTTTCGATCAATTTTGTTGTAACATTCTTTTAACGATTCCTAAAATTTTAGGCTGACTTGACATAGCAAAATCGTGAACAAGTAGAGCAAGAATATGAGCATGTTGTCAAATGTCGCACATGTGCTTAGTAAAAGACTAAGGACGTGATATCAGAGATAAAAAATAAAATAAAATTGTTATCCACAAACATCCTATCTAAAATGATATTTGACATATTAGCCCTTGGTGTAAAAAATATATAGAAAAAAACTCGAGTAGAGTAAAATTGATTATCAAACCTTGAACTATACTATTTCACATACTCAATTAGGGCATTTTCTCCTACCCAGACAGCTTTGAGGTTCCCGATTACAAAGGTTTCTACCACTGAACTTGCTTATGCTTGGTTTCATCTTTCCTTTGCTTGGTGTTCGTTAACTCCATCATACTCACTGTACGACGAGTGCTGTAAAAACGGTTAAGGAATTCACCTTCAAGTTGCTCTAATCAAATGAATAATGTGTATGTGGATCAAACTATAAATTTTATAAATACTAACGTCGTAATGAATATATCAATCATAGTATATTGAACTGTTTAGTAAAAATTCTGACTTCACAATAAAATTTTGTTTTCTTGATTAACAAAACTATGTTCATGAAAATAGAATCTACCACAAATTCCTAACCAAAAAGTATGAACAATATATATTTCATAGAATAATTAAATCGACCATGAATTACTGGATTACTGGCATCAACAATGTAGTTAGCAAAAGAACCACACACATAATTAGTGCATTTTTTCAAATCATTAGCAATATAAACTAAGTTATAAGTTATAATTTGGCAGTATTTTTTTAAATCATCCAATTTAATTAGTTAATTATTTATTTTAGGAGTTAATAAGTCAAAATTTCACAACTTAGGCATACAAATAATTTACTTTGCATGTCGAATTTTATTTAATGAAAAATTTAGTTTAGTAATTTTTATAGATACAAAGATCTAAATTGAGTAATTTTATTGATACAAATAATACAATCTTTTTTACTTTGACAAACTTATGAAAATTTTATTTTTATGTTAAACAAGATGAAAGTTTTATTTTTAAAAAATACTTGGCACAATCATAAGAATACACCGGCAGAAACATTAAGCTAAATAAGATAAAAATTTTAGCTTTAAGAATGAATAACTAAAGCTTGAAAAAAAATCTAAATAAGGTGAAGGGTATTTTTGTAAACAAAGAATTTATTCTGAGAAATTATATAATGTATATTATTTTGAATATGACAAACCAAACGATCAATTAAAAAAAAAATTAACATAATTAATCTCGTCATAACTTATCCAAATATGTATAAGTAATCTACATAATTTATCTTCAAACCAAACTACCCTTGTGGGCTTTCTTTGTCTATACACGACATATTCAAAGCAAATCAGCCTTAGGACCTGTTTGGCCTTGGATATTTTCAAAATTATTTGAAAACAAAAATCGACAAATATTATTTAGTCATACAACTTGTTATTATTTGGCAAAAAATAATAATAAAAAATTGGCAAACAATTAAAATTCTTGTATACTAGAAAAAACTAGTACTTAAAGTCAAATTCTATTATTAGAGAACTTATAAAAATTTAAAAATTACTTCAAATTTTTATATTTTATAAAAATATTCACCATTTATAGCTTTGGACTAAATTCAATCCTAGTTTATTATATAAAATTTATGCAACTATACACATATATTACACAGATAGTAATAGTAATTTTTCGTGTACAAATTAATGGTATTTTCCTTTTATTTCTTCCTCTTTTTTTAGATTCATATTAGTTGTCTCTGTTGTCATAAATTTCACTCAAAAATAAATTGTCAAAAATATTTGAAAGTCTATAATCAAATATTAATTTAGTATAGAAGATTTTTTACTTTTAACTAACATCCCTATACTGAATGAAATATCCTTAAGAATAATATCATAAACATATCTTAGACTATAAATTTCTTTTGGTGATTTTGAATATTTTAAAGTAAATAAACAAATAAGAAAGACATGTATATCCATTAATGGTGCGCCGCTCCTAAGCCAAAAAGAAGTCTCCACATATTTATCAATTACTTGTTTTATGGACCAAAATTCTACCTATCTTTTTCCTGCCGACCAAAGATCAGTGTTATGCCACTGGCCTCATCTAAATGTAGTACTTTCATTATAGTGTATAAATTTATATGTAAATTTTTTATTAAATTTGCAATAAGTGTTAGTTCTGAATTTATAATTTTGAAATGCAGTGAATTTAGTGCTAGAATCTTAAAGTTGGACCTATAAAATTTAAATATTGAATTTATCAGCACCAAAGAACAGTGGTGGATTCAAGATTTTTACTAAGCGAGTTCGAAAATGAAAATTAGTGCATAGTGTTAGAATTTAGAACTTTAGAGTGAATTTTGAACCGTAAACCACTAAAGTTAACCTCTAGTTTGTGTTCAAGGGTGTAACAATCCAACTTAAGATAAGAAATCTAACATTAATAAAACACACGAGAGATGTGTTGGGTATATAAGTAAGTAGGTCTTACCTACTAATGATGCATTTTAAATCTGTGCGAGTCTAAGTTCAAAGCGAACAATATTACTAGCGTACTAGGCTATTACAAATGATATAAGAGTCACTCCTATGTTAGTATTGTCGATGTAAGCCAGAATTCAACCGAGTTTAGGCAAATCCTGGTAAGGCGAGGTAAACTTCAGTGCTGAGTCTAGGCAAATTTCATGAAGAAGTCCCTCGCTAAGTCCATAAAGGAGACATGTAACAACCCAACTTAAGATAAGAAGTCTTATATCAACAAAACACAGGAGAAATGTTGGGTATATAAGTAAGCAGATCCTACCTACCAGTGAGACATTTTAAATTCGTGCGGGCTTAGGTACAAAATAGACAATATCACTAGCAAACTGGATTGTTACAAAGAGATTCAAAATCTATCTATAATTTTTTTTTAAATATATACCTTACATATATAGTATAATTTTTCACACAAAAGTTCGAGTAAACATATCTTGACATCCCCTCTACACCTGCCTCGAAAAAGATACAATAAAAGTTCAAATTTAAACTAAAGCATCATCCATCTGCCCAAGTAACGATTTAGAATATTTCTTTGATTCAAACAGTACTTGGCAAAAAAAGTCTAAAATTCCAAACTTTTTTGTACAAAAGTTTTCAATCAGTTAATGATATAAAGAGAGGTAACTAAAGTCCCCCAAAAAGAAAAAGAGCAAATAAGGCCACCTAATACAAAATTGAAAACAAAGTAACAAGAGAAAGTTGTGCCTTGTAGTAATGTACTAACAGACAATCCCAAAAAGAAGAAGCCATGATTATGACTCAACATTTAAGTCCTCAATCCATACTTTTTTTTTTCTTCAAATGGAATTTCATTTTATGCTAGGAAAGAAAAAAGAATTGGATCTTAATTTTGCACGTATAGACAAAGAGAAAATTGATATCGATGATGATGAGAGGTAGCATGATACACACAATGAATATCGTTCTCACATTTATTCATGTAGTTGGTAGGTCAAATCTAGGCAATAAATTCGAACATGTAGTCGAGGTCAAATCACTATCCAAATAATTGAATTGAAGCTATTACTATCTAGTTATCTATGTACTTGAACTTGGAATATATGTATTTTATCATTTAATTCGTTTTAACTGTCTGATAAATTATGATGATCATATGCATGTATGCAACAGAAGTAAATAAAAAAATATTGTACTTGATGATTTATAAACTTTAATTTGATGATTACACAATTAAATAGGGTATATAAAGATTTTAATTAATTTAATTTTTACTATGACTTATTAAATATGCTAATTAGAAAGAAAAATATTTGGATCTTTGCACATATAGACAATGAGAAGACTGAGGTGTAACACATAAGGTACCATGCAATTAAAAAGTCAAAATCTAGGCAATAAATTCGAACTTGTAGTTGTTAGGTCAAATCACCACTTGAATGATTGAATTCAAGCTATAATTAATATGCACTTTAAATTGGAATATATATGTCTTTTTACATTTACTTTATCCGTCCATTTTTATTTGTCCACTATAATAAAAAGAAATGTTAAACAATATTCTTTATGTCTATTGTTACTTGTCCACTATACTATTTTGGGATGTCCAACAATACTTGTCCAGTTTATAAAATCAAGAGATAATTTTACACGTAATCCCTAATTTACCCTTATCACTAATTATTTTTCAAGACATTATTTTTTTGCTATTTAAAGGGTGATTTGGTAAAATTACCCCTATCATTTACTACTTCTTAGTCCTTGTGCCAAATCAATAAGGAACAAGTAAAGATGGACAGATGAGTACTTGTCCACTTTATGAAATCAAGAGATAATTTTACACTTAATTCCTAATTTACCCTTATCATTAATTATAGTCATTTTTTAAAAATATTTTATTTATTATATTCAAAGGATAATTTGATAAAATTATATTTATCATTTACTACTTCTTAATTTATGTATCAAGTCAATAATGAACAATTATTATTGACCGAAGGAAATAGTAATTTGTTTAATGGTAAACGGTTATATGCAAGTATGCAACATAAATAAGTAAAAAATATGAATACTTAAATAACTTATAAGCTTTTAAATACAATAAACATGTAATTGAACATGATATTAGACATTGAGACAACAATTACCCCACACCACTTTCACTGATGAGCAAAAAAAAAAACTTATAATTTTGAAGCGTGAAGCATCATTTGGCATGGCGTGCGTTTATTATGATGAATGATAATAATAATAATATGTTTTCTCATCATCAAATTTATCAGTGTCATACATCTCTTGTTGCATTTGTCTATCATATTCCTCCTCATGTGTTGGAGGCACAATAATTTATGGATGGTTGAGTTGACATTTTAAGCATGGAGAGTGAAAAAAATTATTTACGCACCGTCAACGGATGTGGCGTACGGGATGGAGTTATTTTTCTCTTAATTAGAAGTTTCAGGTTCAAGTCGTGCTTTGGATGGAATTGCTCCTCTCTTAATTAGAGGTTTCAAGTTCGAGTCTTGACAATGAAAAAAATTCTTGATAAGAAATGTTATTCCTCGAATGGATCCAGTGCAAATTCAGAATAGTTGAGCTCTAATACTGATATCAAACATGATCGGATAGAAAAATAAAATAAAATATTTACGCAATCAAATTTATACTTGTTAGGTAGTTATATTAGGTGGGTTTTTTTTTTTTTTTTACTATAAGCATTAATTGTAATCCGATAAAAATAATTTTCTCTTCATTCCAAATTGGTTGTTATATTTTTTTCTAAAGTCAATTCGACTCATTTTCAAAATTAAATTGAATTACATCAACTCAATATTTTATTTTAATAAATAATATGATAAGTACTACACGTTGACACTTTTCTCATGTTAATTTGATATCAAAATTTTCTTAGTTTAACTATGGAGAAGAAAACATGATAACAAATATAAAACGAACCTACTTAAATAAATTTTTACATAGTATATCCTCTTATTATAATAAGGTTTTTAAATCGTTGATATATTTATACCAAGCTAAGCTACTCATCATTTATTTTGGATTATCAATAATACACATACTACCACATAATTTTAACTCATTTTTTTTCTCTTTCCAAATTTTCAAATTCATCAGTTGGTTTAAAATTTTCAGTCTTTACATATATATATTATTATTTATATAATATATGTATATTCCTGGTCAAATGTTCTGTAACTGCTCGAATATCGTAAAATGAGTGATCTGTAAAGTTGTAAAAAAAACATGACATTCCTAAAGACAAACATGCCAGCCTTATTATTATCAAAATTTTCAACTAGTATAGAAAAAGTAAGAAAAAAGAAAAAGAAATAAATATTCAAAAGTCTTGATTGATTTTTTATTTGTTTTTTCCAAGAAATTATTATCCTCACAAAGCACAAGATAACCAAACAAACTCTTTTTATTTGCTTTCTATTCTTTTTAATATAAACATTTAATTAAAATAAGATATTTAACTAAAATAACACAATGTTTACAAGCCCATAACATATAGTAATGTATGAAATACACCATATTAACAACTAATTTCGAAACGTTTAGTCATTAATTTAAATCAGAAAAAAAAAGCACACTCATCTGCTTTAAGATACATAAGTAATTTAACAGTAATTTTCTTTAGACCATCGGAGAAGACCAGGATGAGGAGGAGGATGAGGACGAAGATGAAGAAGTTGTTGGAAATGACCAAAATTGTGCATTTTTCACCTTAGAAATACTTGTCAATACTCCTAATGGTGTCACATCGCCAATGACTGTAACTTTCTTTGAAGCCAAATCTATATTAAATGATTTCACTCCTGCATAATTTATTCCAAAAACATTAATTTATGTTAATTAATTGAATAATACTATATAAAATATTCATAATTAATTATACTACTGATAATACTATATTATTAACTTGCCGTCCATTCTGGAGATATGTTTTCTAATTTTCCCTTCACAACCTTTGCAGTGGATTGACACTCTCAATTCCACAACCTGTTGATCATGCCAATAACAAAATTTAAGTTTTATATACTGACGATCGATATTTATCTAATTAGGTCATTTATAAGTATGATATTTTTACAAAGTGCTAAATAATTGGTAACCAATTTCCTATAATATGTTCAATTACACTCATCGTGTTAAAAGAAAAAAAGACTTTACAGTAAATAAAGTTGTTAGCAACATATTAAGAAGTTAAACAAAAAGTTTAAGTTCTATGCACTGTCCATTAGTTAATAAGTACTACTTTCTCGTCCATCTTTTCTTCTCCATGTTTGACTGGGCACACCCTTAAGAAACATAATAGAGGGGTAATTTTACTATACCAGTCATCTAAATATTGAAAAATGAATAGTATTTCAAGGGTACAAAAATCGACACAAAATGGTAAACTATCTCTTGGTTTTTCACACTGAACAAGTAAAGTTGGACAACTGTTTTTATATTAGTACATTAAACAAGTAAAGATGGAGTGAGGGAGTAAATGGTAACCTGATAAAATTGATAATTAACATGTTAATTATAGCATATTCAACTACACTAGAGGCAAGTCCAGTGCACTAAATTAAAGTTTCCGCTATGTGCAGGTTCCTGGTCACATGGCAGTAACTTTACCAGTTACGTATACTCCAAGGCTCACCTTCAACATATTCACCTTTATACACTAATGGTATAAAAAAATAAAAACTTAATTAAACAAATTACCTATTCACGTTTATACACTAATGGTATAAAAAAATAAAAACTTAATTAAACAAATTACCTGTTCACGGGGACATGAACGAGTTGATTTATAGACACACAAATCATTCGAATAAGCCTGAGAAGGTTTATAGACTGGAGATTCAAGTGAACGAGTCGATGAAGATCGATACATAAGTCGTTCATTTGTGCTTTTAGCCCTTAAAGGTTTGCTAGGAATCAAAGCTTTTGATGCATCTTCAGACGATGATAAAAAATCAATGAATGAAGAAGTAGTAGTACTATCACTTAACAAGTACCTAGATGAACCACCTAAGTCAGTTACATCAGCTGAGCTTTTACGACGTAATTTTTCATCGTGGCTCTTTCGATTTTTATTTTGATGATAGTAATTTTTGGGATCGAATGGCAGTTGATGAGACGAACATGGGATCGGAGTTTTGATTTTTTGTGTACGAGGGTCACCTAATCGGTCGATTTTACGATCAATTTGATGCCTAATGCCATGACGGACCATAGTATGTTGATCCATACTTGAACATATGGCTGTGGAAGCAGGAGAAGCACAAAAAAGATCTATGGATTTCATTTTGTTGAAGGCAAGAATATGATGAAATTAACTAGGAGAAGTGGAAAATTAATAGGCTTAGTAGCATAGGAAAGATTTTTCAAAATGAGGGAAGGGGGTGAACTTATAAAGTAGTGGTAGACTAGAGTAGGAGGGTCGATGCTATCAACAGACTTAAAAATACTTCTCTACTTGACTGACTAAACTTAAATATCTCCATCAAGCTCGATCTGCCACATGACATGAATACACTTATGTTGCAAGCTAAGATCGAGGACATATTTAAGTACAGTTAGTCAAGTAAAAGGGTGTTCCTAAGATTTCATCAAATATGTATGTGTGCTAAAATATATATATATATATATATATATATAAATTAAACATTTTAATTTATAAATTTTAAATTGTATAAATAAAAAAAAATTAGTAGAAAAAAGGAAAAAGAAAAAGACAGTAACTAAGGGTCCCATAAGAAGTTGATGAATAATGTAAACCTTGGGGGACACAGGATTTATCTGGACCTCTAAAGTTGTGTCTGCATTTTTCCTTTTTGTTTTTTATTTATGTTTTAAGTGGGTATTGGGTGGGTGGGTCATGGGTCGGCACTAGACAAGGTTATTGTTTGAATTTTAACTTTTATTATATTGTAAAAGAATATTTGCATTATCAAGTAATCTAAAAAATGTAACTACATTTTTTTTTATTTTAAATTTATATGTGCTTTGATTTGGAGCATAAGGATTCAATTATTTAATTAATGTTGATGTAATTTGATATAGAATTTTCATTTTTTAAAATAAAATCTAGATATTTAAAAATTATATAAAAATATTATAGCTGTAATTAAGATATTTTATAGTTACCAAAAATAAAATCTTGACTATTTTGCCTTATTTAAGTCTTAAGATTATATTCTTGCTTCTCTGATACTCATTTATTAGCTGCAATTAAGATATTTATAGTCACCAAAAATAATTATTATTAAGAATAAAATTTAAAAAACTATCTTCAACTTCTAAAATGACAAATATTTTAAAATAAGTATTTTAAATAAGGACAATAAATATTTTGAAATGAAAAAAAGATTGTCATTTAACCTGTCAAATAATAACTGAAACATATAAATTAAAAACAATGTATTATGTGTTAAAATTATGTACACTGATTGTATAGGATCTCTTTAAAGTATTTTTGTATACAAATAATATATTCAGTGCCATTTAATTTATATATAAATGAGTTTGGGGTGTGAAAGAGAAATCTTTGACTCAAGTAAAGTAGAGAAGTCATTTCTCATATATTTCATTAAGTACCTCATTAGAATTGATACGGTAAGATCTAACCTCTTTTACTTGTACTTATTCTTTTTTATATCTTTTTATTTTTAATAAAAATCAGCTAAACGTTTTGTGTGGTAATAAATTTGCTTTGAAAGAAAAAAGAAGAAGATATATTTCATTAGTACATGCTTCTTTTGTCCAATAATAGTTGTCCATTATTGATTTAACACACACCTAAAGAAACAATAAACAACAAGGGTAATATTACTGTATTATTCTTTGAATATATTAAATTTAATGATTTGAGAAATGAATTGGATATTAAATGGTACTCCCTCTGTTCCAGTTTAATTGTCAGGATAAGGATTGACACATCTTTTAAGAAAAAATTAATATGATATGTAATTTGACTAAAATAATCCTAATAAAATTGTACTTTTTGAAAATTGTATCCTAACAAATAGAGTTTTCACATTTAAGAGTAGTAATTACTAAGGATATAATTGAAAAAAAATAATTTATTGTTTCTTGATTCTTTAAACTGACAACTAATTTGGGACAATTATTTTTGATAACCCTGACAACTAAATTGAGACGGAGGGAGTATACTATTTTAGAATGTCCAACAATACTTGTTCAGTTTATGAAATCAAGAGATAATTTTACACTTAGTTCCTAATT